>VZTT01061967.1:70921-92735 GCA_013400855.1 Buphagus erythrorhynchus
GGGGGGCCGGCGGCGGTGCGCACCGCCTTCACCGACCCCCCCGAGCAGGTGCCCGAGGCCATCTCCAACAAGAAGCGGTGCGTGAAGGTGCTGAAGCAGGAGCTGGGCGGACTGGGCATTAGCATCAAGGGGGGCAAGGAGAACAAGATGCCCATTCTCATCAGCAAGATCTTCAAGGGGCTGGCGGCCGACCAGACCCAGGCTCTCTACGTGGGCGATGCCATCCTGGCCGTGAACGGCACCGACCTGCGGGATGCCACTCACGACGAGGCGGTGCAGGCGCTCAAACGGGCCGGCAAGGAGGTGCTGCTGGAAGGTAGGGAGGGGAGCGGGGCGGTCCGGCCGTGCGCGGCCCGGCTGCCCGAGAGGCGGCGGAGCCGAGCCGGGGCCGAGGGGTGACCCCGCGCATCTCGTGCTGCTCCTCCGGGCGTCTTAACAGTGCAGGGAGCTCGCACCCTGTACCCCGCACCGGCACCCTCGACGGCGTGTGTATGGACACAGCCTCCTCGGGAAGGGACGAGCGGGATGCCGGGGAGCTGGGCTTGAACTTTCCGCCCCCGTGTCCGCCGGCGCTGTCCCCACAGCCCCGTCCGTGCGCGGCCGGTGGGAGGCTCCGCAGCCCCGTCTGCTCCGGGGCTGAGGCTCCCGGTGCGAGCCTGACCGAGCCTCCTGCAGGGTGAGCGATCCTCTGGATCTGCCGTCAGGACGTTTTCACATCGTTTCAGCCTAAGAGAGGTGGGGAGAGTTGGGTACAGTGAGAGGAGGGGTTAAAGAAGTAAAGAAACCCCCCCTCCTCCCCTAGCATTAAGGGAATGGTTTGGGTGACTTTGTCATCTCGAAACGCCTGACACCACCCTCTCCTGCCTCTCCAGTTCCTCCTTCCACCACCCTGCTCCCGGTCAGGGATGGGGGCAAAGCGGCTTAAATGAAGCTGGCGGTGCCTCACGGACTCGTTAGCCATCCCTTCAGACCAGCGCCTTTTCCTTTCGCGAGGGTGGATGAAGCAGTTTTGTAAAAACTAGCCTTAGGAAATGACCTCAGAGAAAGGAGCAGACGCTGGTGTGTGTGGAGGGAGGCTGTCCCCCCAGAACGGGACGGGTGTTGGGGGGAGCAAGTAGAAAAGCAGAGCCAGGTTCCCCCAGAGCACGAGTTCATGAGGAGAGGCGTGCACAAATCCCTGTCTTTTCACCAGGACTAATTCACTTGCTCCACCTGAGAGAATGAACTGCTTCAGAACTGCCCTTGGCGTGTGTGTGATAACGTGATTACATATTTGCCCACAAGTTCATTTAACCGGAGGTCAATGGCATTGAGGCAGCGCTGCCTTCCCTGTGCCATGGCTTTCCTGCGAGCCGCGGGCATTCATTCATTCCCACTGCTCTGTACCTGTACCCTCTCGGTATCGCAGATTTCTTCACGTGTGGTTTTTTTGGTGGTTATTTTGAGCAGCAAAGGAGGTGCAGCTGAGGATCAGCCGTGAGCAGCCAACTATGGCATAAAGTTACAGAAAAAGTTTGAAAGGGAGAGAAGGTGAGAAATGTATTCTACAGCAGTGTGTGGTGAGAAACTCTTTTGTTGTCCCTGGGACAGTGAAAACTGGAGGAGTTAGTGCTCCATGAGGATTTAAAAAGCTGAGGACAATTGTGTGTCCTCTCCCTCTGTGCCCTGCAATACCTGCAGGACCAAAGTACATCTTGTCTTCCCTCACTGCAGCTGAATTGATTACAGATATACCTCTGAAGTATTAATATGAACTTCTCTGTGCAGTCCGAAGTTCTTCTCTGTGAAGTCCGAGGCTGTTGCATTGAAATTTTGTCACTGATTTGTTTATGTAGTTGATGGGTTTTCTGGGGTGCAGCCCAGGTAGTGGCTGAGCTTTGCTGTGACCTAATGCGTACTGTGTGTATGTAGTGCTTGCAAGAGCCTCTCTCCCTCCCTCCCTCCCTCTGTGTGGTGCCTGCAGCAGCAGCCCTTGAGCACGGTGCTGCTGCTCTGCGAGCCTTAAAAACCCCTCCGTTTTCTTCCAGGCTAGGAGTGAAGATGGAGCCGTTTCAGTGGGGCACCCTCCTTCACTCCTTTTGACATCATAGCTGCCTTGCATTTCTTTGCTCTCTGCAGAGGTGCCTCAGTAGTTGTTTCTGCAACTGAGTTTGTAATTTGCAAGACGAGAGTATATTTCAGTAGTGATCTGTATGTAGAGTTAAAATATTCTGACATTGCACTCAGTATTTTGTCCTGCCTTTCTCTTGCTATTTCAGCAAAGTAACCAAACCTAATGTTGGCTCCAGCATTGCCTGGGAGGGTTGCTCCTTTCAGCGGGGACCCACTCCATGAAAATGGCTTGTGAAATCAGGCAGCTTAGAACAATTCTCTGCAATTCTATTGCCCACTTGGAAGCTCATTCTTCAGCAGCAGAGTCTAAAATGGTATTTTTATGATGAAAGGAAGGAAAATCCAAAAGTTCTTTTTACTCTTTAAAGTATAGAAGGGCAACACTTGATTTTCTTTTCCTTACAGACAATAGAATTTTGCCATTTCCTGACTTCTTAGAGGGTTATATATGGCAAAAAGCAGTCTGTGATGGGGCAGGGCAAGACCCTTGTGCAGCTCCTCTTTAGACTCTTTCTCCAATTCACAGAGCAAAGACAGCATGTGTTTCCAGGGTCAAAATGTAAGATTTACATTTTAGGGGGATTCTGAGATTTATTTGTGACTTCCAGCCCAGGAAAGCTGAATTTGCAAAGGCATGACAAAGAGTGAAGCTCAAGAAACGTATTTCATGGTGCAGTGGGGCTCTGAGTATTGCCCAATACATTTTGCATTCCTGGAAAGGGTCTTATCGTTAAGCATTTCCTAGAGGTTATGTTAAGGAAGATGTGGCTCAATACACCCAGTATCAGAGTGCTGGAGCCTGCCTGTTATCTAGTGTCCTGCCTAAAACTGCTTGCTCAGTGAAATGAGGCATTTACCAGCTCAGCACTACACTGTAGTCTCTCCTGCATTCCTGTGCAGGGAGGAAGGGAGTGGAAAATCCCTCCCCAGGCCTCTGCACCCTGTGTGGAGGCAGGGCTGGCAGCCGGGTGGGTGGCAGGAGGAGGAAGGTCTGTGAAGAGCAGGGATCAGGCAATGCTTCCTTTTAACACTATTCCTGCATGGATCACTGTCTCTGGGCTGGTGCAAAGAGAGATTTGCTGAAGGGTCAGGGGTGGTGTAGCTGCAGCAACTGTGTTGATGTGGGGGGCACAGCTGTAAAGCCCAGTTTGAGAGGTCCTACTCTAACAAATTTAATAGCTATGCTGGGTTGTTCTGTCTTCTCATTTTTCCATCCCTGACACTTGTATAATTCACCTACTAAGGTAAAGTTTCTTCTTATATGTGTGGTCTGTGTAATTGGCCAGGGTGCCTTAAATCTAGTAGAATTTGATAAACGGAAGGGAAATAAAGCAACAGGTGATACTGCCTTAAGAGGAGCTGTAAGGCAGAAGGTTCCAGAGGAGAGGGAGGTGATGAGGAGGAAAGACTTGAGCCCTTAGAAATCATTCTGTCTCTTCATCTTCAGGGATGGACCGCTTCTGCCTGCAGGGTTTAATTTCCTGTCAGCTTTTCATCACAGCCTGGGTGTGGGGAGCAAAGCAGGCAGAGGGAGCAGGGGTGGGGGTAGCCCTGATGCTGGGCTTGTCAGCCCTGGGTGGCTTCTCAGGTGTTCAGAACAGCAGGATGGAGCTTCTCACCAGCATTCAGGAGCAGTGAGAATTTCCCTACGCGAGAGACAAGGCAGACTCCTTGCACGATGCATATTTGCAGGTGTGGAAGGAAGCTAAAATTATCCTGACAGCTATTGTTTGTACATATAATTTCCTAGTAGTTCTGTTAAATTTGGGCTTCTTAAATAAGCACTTTGGAAAATCAAGCAGCCCCTGTCTTGCTGTGTGAAGCACATTACATTTAAGTGACTCTCAAGACACCAAAGGTGTTTGTTTTTATCAAAGCATCCTGGATAAGAGCAGTCCCTTGGCGTGCTCTGTGACCAAGCTGGTTGTGCTTTGCTTGTACTCTCTATGTGTGCAGTGAAAAAAATTAAAACTTGAAGTAGCCTATGCTAATGTCAAACAGGACCCACCTGCATGATGCTGTATTGGGAAGTGAAGAAAAAAAACCCCTGCATTAGTGAATTTTGCTATCTTTCTGCAGGGTATCTTTCCTAAACTTGTTTAATGTGTGTAGATGAGCTAGTAGTGATGGTGGTGGAAAGTATGTAGTGGGAAAAGGAGCATCTTCTTAGTCTTGTTGGAGTTTTACTGGTTTTGAATGATTCCTAGTTAGCACAATTGCAAGGTCCATGGAGAAGTAGTTTTGGCAGCCTCCTTGGGTTTGTATAAATTTCCCACAGAGAGGCAGCCCCCCACATAGTGAATTTTAGCATATGGATAGTAGTCATCTTCTATGGCTTTCTTGGGACTAATACACAGCTTTGAAGCAGTGTAAGAATAAGCACGATGCAGTTTGTACTGTAGTAACGTGTATTGTTTTCCAAACAAACTCTGTAAGAATTGAAAGGATTCTCCTCTCTCTACCTTTTTAAAATTTTCTCTGGGTGAAGCAAAGCAATCCTATCTGTGTGAATTACGTGTTGAAATAGTGTAAAATAGATATGGGCTTCTTGTTGGCTGTAGTTTCTGATATTAACTATGCTTTTGTGATTCTCATAGTAAAGTAGTGAGATTTCTGAGGGATAACAAAATACGATATTTATCCAAAAAGTGTTTTTCCTGTAAGTATAGGGAAAAAATGAGGCACAAGGCACTTAATAAATGCGTATGTGACATAACTAGTTACTACAGTCAGGTTAAGGCTGTAAATCTCAGTGATTGCAATTGTATGCATAGTTATTCTTTGTACTTTCAGTATATGTACGGACAAAACCCTTTTTTTTTTATTTTTTTTTGGGGGGGGTGGTTATATCAGCAAATATGCAGTTAGGGAAATGCCTTATATTTAGAAGCTGTACATTTCATTACTCATGTAGCTACCCTTGGCACACATCAATGTGAAAGTGAAATCAAAAGAGCAGGTATAACTTACTGTGAGAGTTCCAGGTCTAAGCAGTTCCTGAGAATCTCAGTTTTGATTGTTTCAGCTGCCTGCAGCTGATGGGGAAGGTTGAGTGGCAACACTTGATGTGTTTTTCATTGATTAGATTAGATTACTGGTTAATTTAGCAGTCCAGACAGCCTGTATCACCTTTCACAGATAAAAATCAGTACATCCTCTTTGCAATAATTCTTGTATGAGTTCTCTGTCTTGGTTACTCTAAAGAAAATAAGGCAGTTGTGGGCAACACATTCCTGGATTTATTTGGACCGAGTGCAGGGTGCCCTGTCAACCCACCCACCCTGGAAATCATGTACTAAGCCCTATAGAAGCAGCTCACTACCATCTCCTTAAGGATGCTTAGAAGATTAAATACATCTGGAGACCTGGGATTCAATTGTACATACAGATTATACATGTTAAGTATCATTAGAAAAGAAAAAAGCATATTTTAAAAGCCTAGTAGTAATTTCTTCATTAAAATTAAATTTAAAACCTGGTATAACTCTTTAAAGAATCTTTAAGCCATGAGAGTAAACTTGAAAGCTGAAGGCTTCTGCTGTGGTTAATAAAATGATGTTTGTATCTTAATTTTGCTAGAGCAGGTGCCTTTTCACTGAAGGTGATTTCCACCCTCTCAGGACAGCATTTTCACACAGGTGATGCCAAGGGCACTGGCCTCTTCCCACCCCTGCTGCCCACTGGGTTTGGGTCAGAGACACTCACTGCATGTCTGTCTTGAGGGAGCTGATGAGGAGTGTCCAGAATGCAAACCAGTTTGGATTTGGGACATCCCAGCTCAGGTGCTGATCCCAAAAGATTGATGGTTTCAGTGTAATGGGAATGAGTTTTAACTTTCTTTTATTCCCTTGATCTTGCTGTTTTTATAATACATGATGTGGAACTTGCCCTGCTAGTACTGTATCTGTAAATTTGGCTGTAAGTATAGCATCTGTTTGTGTTCATTCAGAGTTCATAAGTATTGGAGAGTTTGCTCTATTTGTAACCTGCACAGTAGTCAGTCTGTTTCCAGGCTTTAAGAACATATTATTTCAATTCCATTTTTCTGATTTAGATTTCTGATCATAGGATTATTTTGTCCTTTATTCTGTAAGATTATGTTGCCATGGCTACTTGTTAGAATTGGTACAGCTACTTCAGTAGAAGGGAAATTGGAAAAAACAGTAGTTCAAGAGAGCAATAGCATAAGTGAACAAAATGTGATGGGAACCAAGCTGTCCCATTACAGCACGGAAGACTCTGGCTTTCCAAGTCTGAAACAATTCCTCAAGCATCTCAGAAAAATAGTTGGTGAAGAAGGAATGGCAGCAGTATTTCTAGAATATGCAGAAAGCCCTTTAGCTACTTATCATATAGAGTTTGTGAGTAGCCCATGGGACATAGCTTTGCTGGCCTTGACATGGTGGGGCTGAGCCAGGTTCTTTTTAGCCCCTCCCAGCCCTACACTGGTGTCACTGCAGCAGCTGTAGCTGGTGTGAAGTGGGCTTCACTCGGCTCAACTTTGTCACCTCTCCAAACCTTAAACTGTCGAGCAGAGAAAAATACTTCTGCCAGCATAAGGTGTGCCTGTTCTAAGGGTCTTCACCAGGACATCTGTTCTTATAGAGCAATCAGGGAGAGCACTGTGCTGTTATGGCAGATTGGGACTCGGAATAGGAGGAATAAATTGACTTGTTATGGCAGAGGCACAGGATTTGTTTTAAAGGTGGGAAGGAACATCAGGGAAGTGGCAGCATTTGGTACATGCCTTGAGGAGTGTCAGTGCAAGCAAGGAGGCAGTTTGAAGATGTTCAAGGTGAGACATGGCTGATTTGGGCTAGAGAAGTCTGTGAGAAACTACAAGTATGTAGAAAGCATGGAGTGCTACTTGTCATGCATGCTACGTGTTGGAAAGTGTGTTGTGAGCCTCCTTCATGCTCTTAAATAAGTGTGTCAGCTGCTATTTTGCAGGATCAGGAAAGCTGCTCAATGGGACCATATCTCTGCTTTAAAAGATGGTTAATAGCTCAGCCTTCTTTACCTTGCACTTCTGGGAGAGAGGATTAATGGAAATTATGACATCCAGCATCTTGCAACATCTCAGAGTCCAGCAACACTGGGTAATGAACTAGGACACAAAAGTATGCTTGTGGGTGAAGTTGGGAAAAGACAGAATTGGTTTGTTCATCATCCAATTAGCAATCAAAACATAATTTTTTCCAGAACATAAGTTAATAAACTTGCTTCAAAAAGGTTTAATCAGCTGTGACTAGTTCATCAGATTGCTTCAACACTAGATATTGCCTTGCTGTTAGGTTAAGTTTTTCCTTAACATAAATTCAGTTAAGGGACATAATTTCCACATAACTCTTTGGCAGATACGGATTTCTGACTGCTGCTACTGTACACTTCTGTTACAGTCTGACATTAATTTTGTCTGTCTAGAACTTGAACTACTGAACTGGTTATGGATTTGTTGCACATATGCTAAGGGCACAACAAAGTAGGTCACTGCCAAAGCAGCACATCTGTATTGTACTGTTGGGTAAAACTGAGTTTTTAATTGTAAGGAAATGAGCCAGAAAAGTGCATGTGGAAAAACTGTCTCTGATTAGAAATTATTAACATACAGCACACTGCTTCTAAAAATGATATGCAGGTTTTTGCTCAACTATTGGAAGTTGTGCTTGTTGGCAAGGCTCTAGAAGTCATCAGAGCTAAAGCTGTGGCTGTTCATTCCTCTCTGCTGTGGGATATATTCCTCTCTGCTGTGGGATATTTCCATCTGAAGATGACATGTATTTGAGCAGTGAGGCAGCTTCAAGGCAGCACACAGGTGAGTACCGTGTGTGTGCATCTATATGAACAGCTTCTGTTCACTTTAATGGCAGACTGAAAATTGGTAAATTCCCTGTATGGTGTAAGTACCTGACAAACAAAACATTTTTTCCAAGCATCAGAAAGCTAGAAATATAACATAAAAATAAAATGTGAAAAGCTGGTATCAGAATATAAATTCTTTTCTGGCAAAAGAGACACAACTTACCTGATTTGCTTCAACAAGTACATGAGCTCTTGGGAATATTTATCAGCCTCGTGTGCCCTTTCAGGGAAATGGGACCATTAGTTAAACTTTATGTTCCATTTTCCATAGGTATATACAGCTGGTGCAGTACCTATTTTGGCTTTTAACATAATCAAGAAGTTATGAGAGAGCATGGAAAAGCTACACCATGGAAATAACATATCTCCACTTTAGTCTGAATTATTTCAAGAGCAGCTATTTCCAAATGATTTACTATACTGGCATGTGTTTAAAGTGCCATTGGCTCTGATTCTGCAAGGGGAGCAAGGGGACAGCTGTGTGAAGATGCTGGAGAGGTCTAGAGTTATCCAGCATGTATCTTATGAGGCTGCTTTAAGCTAAAACTTTTAACTCAGACAGTGAAAGCTTAATCTGTTTATCTTGGGCTTTGGGCTTTAGTCCCCACAAAACAGCCTGGAAAGACAAAGCTAGCAGAGGGACTGGCAGGATTGTCGTGCAGATGTGATTTCCCTTATAGCAGGCAGCTTCCCTTTGGTCTTGCTCTTCCTAGGTAGAACCCAGAAGGATCCTTCTCTTGCTGATGTGAAGCCAAAGGAGATACTTAAAGTATTGGATGTTCAGAAGTATTTTCCAGGAATAAGGTGAGCAGGATTTGCCTTCAGTAATTGTGGCTTAATTTCTTTGTGAGATTTTTTGTTTGATTTATTTTGTCTGGTTTGGGGGATTCTTACTTGGGTTTTTTTTCGTTGTTTGTGTGGGGTTTTTAGATTTTTGTTTATTTGGTTGCGTTTTTTTGTGGAGGATGCTGTGAACAGAAAAAAAGTTTTCCAAATTACAATTATTTTCCAAAGAATACATTATTCTTGGTAACTACCTGTCCCTTTTAAGCTGCTTGTCCTGTCTCATGCAGTGATAGACTTCCTTGGTGCCCAGTTTCCTCCTCTGTCAGTGATGGGTGACTGGGATGGAGAAGTATCTGCAAAGACCCAGCAGGATTCCTACTACATAAATATACTTTGGCAGAGAGACACAGACCATGAGATGTATTGATATACATACTTCTGTAATGAACAGTCCCATCAACAGGTATTCCTTGTTTGGTGCTTGACCTTCATATGTGCTTAGGGCCAGCATGGACACTTCAGGCTGCTGCGGCTTTGCCAGCTCTGGAGAGGCTGAGCTGATGCCTGTTATCCCTTGGGTCTCTCTGCTTTTAGCATGTCCTGGTGGGCTCTTCTAGCTCAACACTGGAGAGGTGGTGGAGTCTGCCTCACTGGAGATACTCAGGAGCAGTCCATGTGTAACCCTATGCAATGCACTCCAGGGGATCCTGCCTAAGGAGGAAGGTTGGACTGGATGCCCCACCCGTGGTCCCTTCCAGCCTTAAGTGTTCTGTGGTTCTGTGATTCTTACTTTGCATCTCACTGCTGGGAAGACTTTTCCAGAGCTGTGGATGCGGCTGTTTGTGAGCTCTGTCATGTTAAAGTCAGGAAGATGAGCTTATGCAAGAGAAGGGAGGCAAGCTTCAAGCTGGAATGACTTTGATGACAGCAGGCTCTTCATTAAGAGCTCCAGGTGTTATAACTATGTTTTGTCCAAATTAAACTCTTCTAGATTTTTAGAAGCTTATGTAAATGGCCAGTCAAACAGTTAACATAGCCCAAATTTTTGAAGTCCTGAGCACAATGGTGAGGAGTGACACAAGCAACACTTAAACATGATGAAAGACCTGAAGGTGCTGCAGATGTCTCAGCTAATGAGCTTGAAGCCACTGTTGCTCTCATGGCTTTTGTTACCCTTTTCTTTGCAGGAATAGTGGTTGGATTGCAGGCTGATGCTCTTGGCATGTTTGTAAGACACAGCTCTCATCTAGCTCTGGGGAGGAAATCTCTATTCCTGCCTTAAAAGAGGTATAAAACCTCATGGTAACTCAGTCTTCTTTGGGAAATGCTGGATGGAGAAGTGTCAGGCCAAAAACGGCCATACAAGCAAATAACGTTTCAATACAGGGAGAATGCAAGGGAAAGCAACTAGTTTTAAGAAGCTCCCTGTTATTGAGTGAATGGCTGTGTAAATAAGCCAGACCTAGGTGATGTGTGAGGACAGGTCATAAAGAAAGCACTGCAGTAACAAACCAGTGGAATTTCCACTTAACACGTTAAAATCAACCCTGAAAGTCTCCATTAAGGAGAGTCATAAATTGAAGTTCTAAGAGATGGCATATAAAATATCCCTGAAACTAAAAATGATCATCTGACAGTTTTATGTTTTCTTTCACTCTGTTATATCTCTTTTAATAAACATGTGGGATAGATTACCAAAAGAGCAGTACTTTTTTATATGAAGTCTTGAGGAAATAAATAGTGAGTCTGAGCATATTATAAATTACACCCAATAAAAATAAACTGAAATTGATTCTGGGCTTTGCCTGTGTTCAGACTGCATTGCTAGGATCATTCTGTGTTGATCTTGTTTTATATATGTATTGAACTTTTCTGCTAGGTATACCATGAAATGTTAGTATTTAATGCTTGAGGTTTTGTTCAAGTACTGCCAGAGCTTTTTGTCTATGTGCATAAATAGTATTAAGACTTTAGAGAGGTTTCAGGATTCACTCTCTTTATAAAATACAGGGGAACCTTTTGGGTTTTGAGGGAGGAAAGGAATGGCTAACTTGAAAATATGCAGGTTTCTGTGAGAATTTTTATGAAGTTTCAATTTGAGATGGCATTTTATATCTACAAGTTTTTAGATATTTTTATATCTAAAAGTCAATTTTCTTTTAAAAGGCTTATTTGAACTTGCATTTAAAACCTCTTATAAATATAACTTTCTGTGTGGAAGAGCAGAGAATTACCCAATGTACCATCTTCTCAATGAAAACCTTTACAGTCACATCATGTTTATCACAGGAAATTCTCATAGCCAAAAAGTTTTGACCAACTCAATGTAGTAGTTTGTTCCTATTTTGTTGAAATACAGTTAATTTCAATAAGTGCAGGTATTTATTCAGTTCTTTGGAAAATTTAGATATGCTGTTCTCCTTAATCACTTTGTTCTGTTACTTTTCTATCAATATGCACACTGTATGAAGTGGATAAGGATGTATATTTGGTATGAGCCAAGACAGATACGCTTCCAGTAGAGAAGTCACAAGTGGAACATTATATGAATTGCCATAAGACATTTACATTTGATCTTTTCAGTTAGTCATACTTCTGGGGGAATGCTTCCTTGTTTCTCTGAAACTCACAGTGGAAACCTTGAATACAGAAGGAAATGAGGAAGAGACTTCTCAAGTTTCTGAAACTTGCATAAAATAGCTCTTTTAGGTGTAATTTTAATATCTTCTCAATGCAGCTGTAAATTAACTTGGCCTCACTACGTTTTTAGCTTTTGCTGTATTAAAGACTTCATGTAGAACTCTGTATGTGAAGGAACCAAGTTGATGAAACCATAAAGGCTGGGAAATTATTTCTGTGGGGGAATATGCAATATATTATTTAGTTTCTTTATTTTCTTTTTCCTTTCTTTCTGTTAACTATTGCATTGGCTGATGATGGTTTAGGAATACCCTAAAGTGTAGTTGTTAAATTCCAGAGCTGATGTAGCTCTGGTGTGGGCACAGCTATAAATGTCTATCAGCAGTATTACATAGGTAGAAGGTGCAGGTGGACACACACAGCTTGTTTGCATGCATGTTGTACATGCATTTGCTCATATCCAAGACAGAATTCGTTTGTTGTCAGTGCAATGTAGATTAAGTTAATTGTTCTTTGAAAACAGAAATAAATAGAGACTTGATTATACCTGCACTGAAGGAGTCTGGGAGTTGATTCATTTGCTGAAATGCTTTACAGGAGGCTGCACCTGCAATTTTGGTTTTTCTCAAGGTCTGTTTCCCATGCAGACCCTGCTTTCCCTGTTGGGTTGTATGTGGCTGAGCCTTTGGTGGTGATGGCCCAGGCTGGTGGGGACACCCTGCCCTCTGCTAGAGAGTGCCAGGAATGGGAGTGAACATGGAGAAGGAGGTGGGAGAGTGAAAGCCTTGCCTTCAAGATGGCATGACATTTCCCATTAATTTCCATGGGATGAGGTTATTTTTAGCAAGCAATAATGACCTAAATCATTGATGGGGAAAAAAGATGCTGGTAGAGCTTTATCTTTTCCCCAATACCTGCTGTATTGATTCCTCTTTAAAATAGTATGGACAGCTCTTTGGTCCTGACTGGGTGACTCACTTGACTGGGCTTTCTGCTCCAAGCTGACCATGGCACCTCTATTACTGTGGTGCTTTACTGTGCTTGGCAAACCTGGCTCCATACTCTGCCTCCCCAACCCTGTGAGGCTGTCCCTCCTCCCTTCCCACTCCTAAAATACATGTGGCAGCAGTTCAGTCTCCAAGTTCAGTCATTTTGTGCAATAATAATTGATTAAACAATTGTTGTTTCTTTATTTACGGTTCTGTGCTAATCACAAAGGTTGAGTAGCTCTGCGCAGTCATGTATGTGCTTAAGTTATGAGTACTTGTTATCAAATTGTTAAATTAGAAAGTATAAAAATTTTTCTTCTACAAACCTCCCTGCTTTCTCTTAAATTCCACGGTGACAGATACTGTATCAAAAGCTTTTCAAAGGATGTTTCAGGTCTTCTTCCTTGTTCAGGGCTAAGCCCTGACCTCTTCAAGAGCAACAACACACTAAAAATAATGTTTCACTGAAGCAGAAAGCGGTCGCTGTTTGTGGAGACAACAAAACTGTAGTTTCAGGTGGAGGCTGGTTTATGAAGTAATTTTTTTTTTGTTTCCCAAAAAGCTGCATCCAGCAGAGATTTGACCCCTTCCATTTGAACTGGAGGTTTTTAAGTTCCCTCATGCCCTCTGTAGAACTGTCCATGCATAGTTGATTTTCCAGGAGAAATTTGAGTTTGTAACTGCCTTGATGCCACTGCAGTATATAGTGCCAGAATGTGGCAGTCATCAGAAGTGTTCTGGGTTTGCAGAATACACCAAGCCCAAAGTTTCTGCTCGGCTTGCCCCTGACCCAACAACACAATGCTCCTCTTCCCACTAGGTTTTCTAGATATCATTTGCCTTCTTTCTGACTTCTGACCACATCATTTAGGATGCGAGGCAACACCAGAAAAAATTTGATGTTTGTCAGCCTGATCATGCAGGAAAACCTGCAGTTGTAACTGAACAATTAATTGCATAATGAAGACCTTGGCTTGCTGGCTTTATCCCAGCTGGCTGCTTTGTGTGTCTGAGCGCTGGCACATCCCTGCTGGGGATGAGCAGTGCTTCCGGGCAGGCTGCATCAGCTGCTGATGGCCACCTGGCTAACAGCCAGACACCGTGGTTTTCCTTGTCTCTAAAGACCTGCAAATTTGTGACCACAGTTTGAGTGATTGAAAAGTGACAGAATTGGTATCATCACAAGAAGGTTGAAGCTGCAAGTCTATTTTGTGCCTGAGGTCTCAGGGGAATTTGGGTTAGCACAGAAGCCCTGAGGTTTCCAGGCCTGGAGTGAAACACAATTACCTTGTGGGATTTTTTCTTTTAAATACAGGCATCATTATAAAACATGGAGAGCTGAAGCTAAGCCTTAATGTTAAACCTGTAATCATAGCTTTGGAGGGTGCTGCAAAGAAATCTCTTACAATATTACATGAAGAGTACCCAGTTAAAATAGAATAACTGATTCTGAAAAGTCACATGAGACACGGCTCTGCAATAATAATGCCATGTGTTTTGAATGTTATTTCTTTTATAAATGATAGAACTACAAAAAGTAAATGTGATTCAACAGCACTTTAGCTGCAATGCCTCTGACATTGACTCCTTTGGGGATAAGTTCTGGTGGAAGGACCCCTGAGGTACAGCTTGAGCCCTCTGAATAGCCCTGCTGAAGGACACTTGTGTGAGCCACAGTGGCCAAAGAGGCTGGAGAAAAGAGAGTGTGTTAGTCTGCTTGCTCTGGGGATGGCAGTGGTTTACAGAGTCACAGAACTGTTTAGGTTAAAAAAGACTCTAAAGATCATTGAGTCCAGCTGTTAACCCAGCAATGACAAATTCACCACTAAACCATCCCTGCATTCCACTTCCACACATCTTTAAATATGTTCAGGGGTGGTCTGACTCCACCACTTGCCTGGACAGCCTGTTCCAGTGCTTGATAACCTCCTTTCTGTGAAGAAGTTTTTCATACTATCCAATCTAAACCTCTCCTGGCACAACCTCAAGCCATCTCTTCTTGTCCTGTTGCTTGGGATAAGAGATTAACCCCCATCTTGCTACAAACTCATTTTGGGGAGTTGTAGAAAGAAATAAGGTCTCCCTTGAGCCTCCTTTTCTCTAGGCTAAACACTCCCAGCTCCCTCAGTCGCCCATCATAAGACTCCTGCTCCAGACCCTTTCCCAGCTCCTTTGCCTTTGGACATGCTTCTGTCCCAGAACCACCTTCCACCATGTCCCTGTTTAGTACAGGAGGGGAAGGGGATGGAGCCTGGCTGGCACTGTCAGCCCCCCTCAGACCAGCTTTCCTTCCAGCTGCCTCTGCTGTGGCTGCATCCATGGTTTCTGTGCACAGGTACTTCCTGAAAGTAAGGGAGGCCCTGCAAACAAAAATACTCCATTTGTAGGCTGAAGCAGGGTGGGCAGGCAAAATGGCCTGACCTGCTCTGCAGTGTATGTGTAGGCTGAGGTTTAGTGTGTGTAGGTTCCTCTGTCCACGTCCTGATCCTGTAACTACATAGATGAGGATGACCTTTGCATATATAATGTCTTTCATGTTGTTTTCATTAAGGCTAAGTTTCGGTAAGGCTATGCAAGAAGAAGAGCCATGACTTTTGTTTTCTTTCTCCTGTGGGCATGCGAGTGCTGATTGTACTATTTAAAGCTGCTTGCTGTTGAGCCTGTCCCCGTTCAAGGTGAGGAGGAAAAGAGTTCATGTTTTTATTATCTTTTCTCCCTCCCTCCTTCCCTATCCTGCACCAAAACAAACAAGCAAATTGTAACAATTGCCAAGGAGAGAAGCAGCGTTTTGCAGATCATAGCTTTTTTTTTTGCTAGGAAACATGTAGCCATGTTTAACTTATTTTTAAAGAGTGGCAATGTTGAATATATAAATTAAACTCCAATTTACACAATTGAGATTCCCATGAGCACTTCACACAAGTATTCTCAAAGTGCAGTGTTTTGCAATAGTGACATTTGCTAGGAATAGTCTTGGGGGAAATGAGACTTGTGTTTGCACCCTTCCCCCTTTGACGCCAGCCTGTGTCAGCCAGGGCTGCGGCCAGCTCTGAACAGATCTGCCTTTGTGTCCCCAGCACAAACATCCCTCTTCTTTCTGAGGGAATGGGCAAAATGGGTTCTGACCAGCACAGCCAGCTGTTTTGCAGCTTGTTGGGCAGCAGAAGAGAGACAAGTGGCTTCTCTGTGTCCCTGTTAAAATGCTGCTACAGAGCAAGCTGAGGAGCAGGCAGTGAAACAGCTTAAGTCTTTACAAGCCAAAGTTTAATATCGGCTGTGAGTTACTTCAGCTGTGTCATAAGACTCCCCAGCTTGCTCTGCACAAGTTTTCTGCTCTGGTTGGAGGCTTGGAGCTGCTTTGCTGCCCTAGTGCTCTGAGTGGTGCAGAGGTGCATTAGTGCCCAGCAAAGCTGCTGCTGGTTGTTTCTTTCCTTGGCAAAAAGAAACATTTTCTTTCCTTAAATCTTCAAGTGTTTAGTGGAAACAATTTAAAACTTAACAAAAGCCAGTAACAACGTCTGCCATTGTTACTTCAGAAGGGGTGACCTTGTGAAATTTTGGAGGAGATCTGGAATGATGTAAAGAGTCTGATTCTACCCTTTTCATTTATATGAAGCCTTACATTGATGCTATTCAAGTTCTTGATATTTTTACTACTCTTAAGTAAACTCAGACTTGAGTTACTTCCCCTGGCCCAAGACTTAATCACCATTCTTCCTGAGTGTGATGTAGCTTGCAGCAGAGAGGTGGGGTGTCTGGGTCTGGAGTTCCACCTTTGCCAGTGTCCTTTGCATGGCTCCTTTGTCTTTATCTCAATAATGCATGAGAGGAAGAGTAGGAAGAGGAAGATGCTTAAAAGCCACTGCTGTCCTGAACACTGCTCAAATGCTGCACGGGTTGGATCCCTGCTGCCTGTCCTTGCCACTCAGCCTGGTGCTTTGTAAGCTGCTGAGGTTAATGGGGCTGAGCCTCTGTAGCCAAGTGTGGAGTACTCCCATCACCAGGACAAATGCTTTTCACACCCTACCTGTCATGTATGGAGCGTGGTCTGATTTCTGTACATACTAGTTGTGCTCCAGTTCCTTCTAACTCAGCTAATGGTGTGGAGCCAGACCTGGGATGTGGGCAGCCATGAAGCTGGATCCTGCAGAAAATGTGTACACCACCTCCAAATGCCTGTCTCTCTATTTGCAGCAGTGGTGATGGACTGTGAGAGGTGGGCCCAAGCATCTGGCTCCCAGGGTAGGCAGTATTATTAATATCCAGTAACAGTAATTAGAAACGAAGTGCTGAAAAACTTTGTGCTGGAGCCAAAGTCCATTCTTTGTTCCTCTAGTTCCCTTATGCTGGTCCTTCTCTGCTTCTCTGTGGTTTTGGGCTGGGCTGGACTTCAGCAAATAAAGCCAAGTGAAACCTGTCTTTTTAGGCCTGGTGTGGCACGTTTGCTTTTGGGTCATGGTATTTGTTCATGCTCTAGAGGTAACAACACATCTTGATGCTTTGGTGTGTGGGGTCCTGGCATTGGTCTTCCCTCTGGGGCAGAGGATCACTGAGCCAGCATAGTATGAGGCTGGATTGTGGCTGGGCTGCCATCTTCATGCACTGATGTTTTTATATCCTGTGGGGCAGGAGGGAAAACACCACACTGCTGCTGTCCATGTACCACAACTGCCCAAGAAGTCTGTCATAGTTTCAGTCCTTGTTGGGCAGCCAGACTGCAGCCCAGGCTTCTGGGTAGGCTTTAATTTGAGGGAAATGTATTCCAATGTCTGGAATACAGCCTTTGATCTTAAAGGTATGTTAAGTAATTGCTTTAGGCTTTTGGTTGAAAGGATAAGTCATTCTCCTTTTTTATCTTTTTTATTATTCCTTTTATTTATAAACTAAATATTTTATAAATAAATTGTTTGTATCTTTGAATGTTGGCATTATACTGTAATTTTTTACTCATTGTGTAGTGACCTTTGTCACCCCCAAAATCTTAATTTCTAATTCTGAGCATTAGAGGTAATAGGCAAGGAAAGATGCTTGTAATTTTGGGGTTTTTTTCCCCCCCTTCTCAGGTATATTCAGACCTTTAGAGAGGATTCTTCTTACTTTAGGCATTTAGGCTGTGCTGAGCATCTCTCCTCTCAGGATCAGCAGCAGAAACAGACTGAGTGGTTTTTGGGAAATGCCACTCTCCTTCCTCACTTACTGCAGGGATACTGGCTTGGCTTCCAGTTACACATCTTAGGTGATTAAAGCCATGTGACATATATTCCCTCCCTTAAAGTGTTTTTCAAGTTTTTCCTTTGTAACCCAAGGACAGTTCTGTATTTCTCAGTTCTCATTCAGTTACATGGTTCTCCAGAACTGGAATTTTGTGTAAGGCAGGATATAGTCCAAAGAGCAGGAAGAGCTATGTATCTTTGTTATAATAATAATAATATGAAAAAAACATATATACTGTTTGAGAATATCAGCATGTAATTGTGTTGTGTGCTGGCCTTGGCGAGAGAGTTGCATGAGCAAAGCCCATCCCTGTGCTGCAGTACATCTCTCTGTGGTTGCACTGAATTGTGTGATGCCGTGCCAGAAGCAGATTATTTAAACTTGCATGGGTTAAATGGATGCTCCAGAAAAGATGTCATCTCAAATGCTTCCTTTCTCCATGATGGAGCTTGCAGAGCAGACTGGAAAGCAGTTGTGTCTGCAGAAGGGAGTCGTGGGCTCCAGCACAAGGCAGAAATGCTGAGGCTGGAGGAAGAACCCGGTGAGATGGTTTTGTCACTGAAGCCAATGTGTTGTGAAACTGCAGCTGAGCTGATCAGAACTTTCCTGCCATCCTCCTGGCCTTGGCAGCTCACTCCTGCTCCTCCACTGCTTCCCTGTGGCCATGCTGTGTGTTGTGTTCCAGGTCCCCAGGTTGGCTCTCTGGGTGGCAGCAAGGCCATGAGAAGCTTGAGCCATTGGAGGTTCCTTTGTGGGACAGCTCATATTTAAGATCCCTGTAAAGCCATTGTGAAACTGCACCCATCATGCTGAGGCTTGTCTTGTTACTGTCAACATGCAGTGGATAAAATCTGGCCCCAGTGAAACCAACTTCAAACACTCATTGATGGAGCAGGGCTGGGATCTCTCTTAGTGTTGCAAGTTGTGCCACAGTTGAGAAAAAAGCCACCTTTTCTCTTTTTTTTTTTGAAGCGCTAGACTTCTAAGTGATAATCTTGAATTTTCAGTGTTAATTGTGTCACCTACAAGTTAAAGTATGCTTCTCACCTGCTTTGTATTCTGCATATCACAGCTTTTATATAACCTTGTGTTGCTGTACAAAGGATGGATATAAATCTTTTATATAGAATGTCTCCTGAATTGTGTGAGGGAGTGGGAAATTCTGCAGAAGTTGAAAGTACCTGTCCTGAACAAAGGCTGGGTTGATTTGACAGTAAGAGCAATGACCTTACAGTTAAAGTGAGGAGCAAGATCTAGAAAATTAGACACCCTCCAGGACCTTCAGTGGGCAAGAAGAGAGAGAACTGAACCTTGTGCCAAGGAGCAAAGCACAGACTCAACCAAACCTCCAGAGCTGGGCACGTTAAGGTATTGATTTGCATCAACACAGGAAAGGAAACTGAAGTGCAGCAGCTTTACTTGTATACACCTTGCTTAGAGAAAAAAATTCAGCTTATTCATGAATAGGTTTCTGTGCCAGCAGTCCCCTAGTTTGGTGTTCTTGCTAGCCATACGTAGACACGTCTTGAAAACTTCAAATTCACTGTGTTCCTGGGCATGCTAAATTTGGTCCACACTGTGCAACTGGCCACACTTTAAGTGTGGGAATCCTGTGATTTATTTTAGTGTTTTCATGGATCTCAGTTCTGGATGACTTGTCCTGTGCTGTACCCAGCCAAGCTGTATTTACTGTGCCTGGAGGCCATTTAAATACATTGATTTTTCTACCCATTTCATAGCTGTTTGAGTTGTTTTTTGAGGTCTGCAGCCTTTCAAAATGCTCTAGCTTATTTATGTCAGGGGTTTTTTGGAAGACTATTTCCTTCTATATTCAGTCCCTGTTGTATTAGTAACAAATTTGATTTTTAAAACTTGTTGCTTGTCACTTCTATTGTTTCTGCCTTCTTATTTCTGAGTTTTGGTGGCTCCAGCCTGAATGTTCTGGTACTTTGCGCCTTCACCAGTAGTTTGTTCCACTGCATGCTCTCCCAACATACTAAATTAATCTGGCAACACTATCCAGAATACCAGGTGTTTGAATATTTAAATACTTCCTTTCCTGAAAAAATATTTAAAAAAAAATCAGGCAGCACCCCCAGATTTGTAAGAAGCTTATCTTTAGTAGCTTAATTAGAAAATTGTGAAGGTTCCAAAGATCTGCAAAAAAACCCCACAAAACACAAAAAAGAAACCAAACCAAAAAAAAAAAAAAAAGGCCAGAAAAAATGGGATTAGTAGGTTTGGAAAGCTGTGAAATGATCTTGAGAACCTGACTCACTTCTTGGATTGTGCAAAAGTGTGGTGACCCTTAGGTTTGGTTGCAAGACTGACTCCCTCATGCCTGTAGGATGGCTTTGCAGTTTCTTGTTCAGAAGTTACAACTTATTTCTTAGCACGAGGCTGCTTTCCAGGTCCTTAGCATGGCTCTTCCAGAAGATTGAGTGCTGCAATGTGGAAATATAATTTTGCATGATCCAACAACTTTAGTGTATTGATCTGGTGTGAGTTAATGCACGTGTGAGAACTTGGGATGTTGGTGGCATTGCACTTAAAAATTCTCAGATGCTTGTCACTGTGGCACTGATCTCCTTCCTCCCTGAGCTGTGTGTTCCTGACTCTTCTTCACATGGTTCAGGCCTTTATCTGAGTTTCTAGGGGCCTGGCTCAGAGAATTAAGCCAGCAGTAGTTTGGGGGTGTTGCACTGGCCATTGCAGACCTGAACTGTCTCTTATACAGTGTTTTTGCAATCAGGCAGGCAGTTGGTTCACACAGCTGAACATGAGGAGTGTTTGTGTTGTTTCATCAACGGGGTGAAATGGTTCTCTACCTGAATATCTTTTCTGACTCCTTCATTGCCTTTGACCCTGCTACAGTTTTTCACCCAGTGTATTGTCAGCAGCCCAGCAGAGTTCGTGGATAGGACCAAAAATTTGGCATGGCACTTCTTGAACCTGCTGGAGAAATCATTATTACATGCTAACTGGTATCAGTTTTCAGGAGAGCATGTTTTTTGAGCAGTTGCTAAATGCAGTGCTTTTGTGGAGGCAGCAGCCTTCTTCACATCCTTATGCATTGTTCTTATTTGGTGGGGTTTTTATTTCCCCTTAACTACTGATAGGTTTTAGCATATCAGTTTATCTGAAAGTTTCAAATTCTGTGAAGGTATGAGAATAAGAACCATTGTGTCTGAAACAGTGATTATCTCCTTTTTGGAGGGTTATTTGAATTAATCAACATGACTAAAAAGCACTAGAATGGGGAGGCCATGGAAACCCTTGCTGTAAATAGCCCAGATGACATCTCTCCAAACTCACAGTTTGGGCATATGGACTGCAATACCTCACATATCCCTTTTCACAGTTTTATATTGGGTTTTGAGAAATATGCACAAAAGCTTACCCTTTGGAAGGGGACTGAACTACATCAGCCTTTTACTGAGGTTTTGTGTGAAGTCATGGTCAACAGTGAAGGCTGGAGATCAACATAGCTACATGAGTTCCTGGGTTCAGATTACCTTTCAAATATCCCTAACCAGTGTTAGGTCCAGTGCCCACGAGGAAGTACAGAGTGGAGGCAGTCAGAAAACCTTCAGGGAGTTTTGACTGTAGAGCAGATGAATAGTGGCACTGTGTCAGTTTATCTTAACAATTGATATGGTAAAATTACCTGGTTTTCCCCTCCTTTCCTTCTCTTCTCCTCCTTTTCTGGGTCCTGTTGTGAGCTGCCAGTGTCCCTTTTGTTCAGAGATGCTGTGGGGTGGTGGCAGTGACACATGGCACAGGGTGAAGGGAGAGGACCAGACTATACAGCTCTGCTGGATGCAGTCATGATGTTTTTTCTTTCCTTTTTCTTTCTTCTGTATTTGAACATCGTATCT
Organism: Buphagus erythrorhynchus; assembly: GCA_013400855.1. Classification (NCBI taxonomy): domain Eukaryota; kingdom Metazoa; phylum Chordata; class Aves; order Passeriformes; family Sturnidae; genus Buphagus; species Buphagus erythrorhynchus. The sequence continues at coordinate 92,403 of VZTT01061967.1, forward strand.
TACACACTGCATCTCTGCAGTTGTGCAGAGATTCCTGTAGTTGTTCTTGCTCTTTTAAGCTCTTTTTCATGGCTCTGCAGTTAATTTTTCTGGACCTCACAAGGTCTCTTTCTCATCTCTCCTTCTCCCTTTACCTTTTTCTTTCTTTTATTTTTCCCTTTACGCTACCACCAAGGTGCCTAAGCAGCAGTTTTCAATAAAAATATTTGTATCTTTGCTTTCCTGAAGTTGCACTCTTCCTGTGACTTGGGCTGATGGAGGTCTCTGTCTTTTCCTGGAGGGAGTAAACACAGGTCTCAGCTTTAGGGAAGGTAAACCCGGGTCTAGCTGCAC
>VZTT01061969.1:7040-31719 GCA_013400855.1 Buphagus erythrorhynchus
TATATATATATATGCAGAGATGCGAAGATATATGTGAATACATGCATCTATATGATTTGGATCGCACACACACAAGGGTTTTGCGTAAACAAGATCTTTTAGGATTGCAAAACAACATATTTTTCCTTCGTGTCATTCTTAGAAAATTTTGGTTGAGATTAAAAAAACCTCCATCAGTCTGAAACAGACAGGCAACACAGTAAACTCAATTCTAAGTGATGCAAATTGGCACAGTTATTTGAATAGTGTTATAGGCAGACATAATAATTGTTGCTGCCTGCCTATATTAAAACATTTCTGCTATATAAAGCCTTCCATGGGCTGCAGTTCCCCTTTCTTTAAGTAGTTGTCTGAGCTTGTTTGCTATTTATGGTAAAACAATACTGAACATTTTGCTGCCATGTGGGGTCACAGGACAAACATAATGACAGACAAATGAAAGCACAGGCAGACAAAACTGAGGGGTCAGTGTATAGATGTCTGACATATATCTGGCTGGCTGGAAATGATTCCAAAAGTCAACATATGCAAGTACTTAAATGTGGCTTATATTTTCTCTTTGGTCCAGGGCCTTGACTTCCTTAACAGCAAACACTCACAACCACACCATCTGTTGTTGAAGAGTGAGCAGTTTAATGAAGAGGATCAGATTCTTTCCATCTCACTTATTCCTTGGTGCCTGTTCCATTTTCTGGGCAGTTGTCTGCAAGTAATACAGAATTTCCTTTGGTTTCCTTGAACTGTTGCTCAGACTTTTAGTTCATTAGACTGGTGATTTGGGATGAAATCAAGGATGTCAAATACATTTTATGATTTTTAAATAATTTTGTTTTAAAAGGAAAAAGACCTGATGGAATCACTGAAGTGTTATTGTCAGAGTAGCTGTACCGTGTTTTGAAACCAAAGGTGTAGCATCAACAACAGCAGAGATACGTGGATATACCTGTGCATATGCAGCCTCTGTAGTCACCTCAACCCAACTTTCATCAATCTGTCAACAACGGGACAACAAGGTGTCCCTGTGTTCTTCTTCATCTGGAACATTTCTTGTGAGCTTTGAGACCACGATTTAGAGTACACCTCCCACAACACATTCCCCACACTGACCCGGAGCACTCATATCTTGTGGGCTTTTGCCTTTCTCTGGCTAAAGGGCTTCACGTCCTTTCCCTGCAGCTTCCCAGTGCTCTCCTTTCCCACCACAAGCCTGCCAGGAGGGAAAGGAGGACTTTTGCTCCAGGATATGATGATCCTCACTGAAGCTTTACCCAACTAGCAGCCACATTAGCAAACAAAGAGGGAGCCCATGAGCAACCAGAGAGGCTTAGTTTCCATAAAACCAAGCCATTTATTTCTCTAACCCCATTGCACAGCTGAAGAAGCCTGACAGTCCAGGTGAAACAGCAGGGGCTGCCATATTCCATCCCTGTCAGCTACTCCCTGTGGCAGTTTGGCCTTACACTGCGTTTGTGCCAGCAGGGGCCTTGTCCAGACAAAGACATAACTGGATAAGACATTAATATTTGAGATGAAGATTCTCTCATGTCACTGTCACCATGAAATAGGGCCTCACATATGCCCCTTCACACAGTCCAGCTGGGTTTACATTGGTTTGGAGAAACTGGGAATCCTGTTGGCCATAGCAGCATCGATGGGAATGTATCGTTTGGTGGGACAAGAATAAGTGATATCTTATGCTAATTAATTTCTGTGTGAGGACTCCTACAGTAAAATGAGACATATGACTCACCTCCCTTAGCCCTAAGCAGCTCTGGAGAAAATGTTTGCTTATAAGAGAAACAATCACAAGGGAAGAAGTACAGTTAATTTGCCCACCACGAGCATTCTCTTTTAACAGAAAGGCCTATCTTCTGTAGGAAGGCACAGCATTTTAGAGAGGATGGAAATTCCAAGGTAGTAATTGCTTAATTCTTCAAATTAAAAACCAGAGGGAAAGAATGAGTGTCAGGGGGAAAAAACATGTCTTGCTATTTAGCGAAAACAAGAGACATGCCCATGTCTCTGCACAGCTGAGATCCTGATCTAGGTGACAGTCTCAACTTTGAGCTCCCAAGCTGGAGGTTTATCTGGTTTTGCTTCAATGTCTCTTACAGATAAAAGCCCTGAACAAAGTCTAGGGAGCTCAAACACTGGCCTTGGGCCTATCTTTGGGCCAAACTCTCACACCTTATAAGAAGATCACTTAAGAGGAAATAAAGATATCACAAAAAAATGTTAGGCAGATGGATAAGAACTGAAAATTCCAGTCTAGACAGGAGTCTGCTGCAGGCTAAGTCACTGACAGTAGAGAGAAACAAAGGTTTAGGAGGAATAAACAATGAGCAATTCTGATTTATTGGAGACTGTTCAGGAAACACTGCTGTAAAGTCTTCCTCATCTTGGATGAGTTAGCTAGAGACATGTTTCCTCTCAAAGCCTTTGTAGATTCAAGAACATCACTAGGAAAATCCCAGAGTAACTGACTGTACTTTAGGTCCATATTTGGCTTTTTCTTCAGAAAGGTATTGGTAGCAATACCAGTTTTGGACTACACATCTGGAAGGCCAGCTGTCTTTCTCTTCTTTGATATTCAGTTCATCAGAGATCTAAGTACCCACACTATGCCATCTCATGTTTTAAAAAATGCATTGATGTCCTTTGTAAAAAAGACAAAAGGTAAGAGGAGACAGGCAGTTTGTGGGAAGAACTAACATGCAATAGGTGACTGTAGGGATTTGGGGATTTGGCTTGAATTAAGAGTAGGGGAAATACTGCTATGTAGCAAAGAATATAGCAGCATGCAGGCAGAAGGTGATACAGAGTTGAGAAAGCTGGCATGCTTCTGGAATTTGAATCCAAGAAACACAGAATGCAGAAAAGGACACTCAGAAACATGAGACTGAGCCAGGAGTGATAAGCAGGGAAGTGTTTTGTGGAGGGAGGGAGGGAGGGAGGGAGAACAAGATTACAAGTAAAGTAGTTGCTGTCTGTGGAGAGCAGAACACCATGCTGAAGCCAGAACTTTATATTTTAAGACATTTTTCATGAAAATATCCTTTCACTAAGATATCCAGCACCATGGAAATTAACCTTCAGATAAGTGTATTTTGATAGGGATGCATTGGATGTAGAAAAGGGAGTTTGCAACCATGTGGGGGAATCAGGAAATAGTCCTAAGAGACTGAAATATCACCTTGCACGTGGATAATACTTACTGGTAGGTAAGTAAGGTGGTGGTGAAGCTGCAGAATATTTCATACAACAGTTCTGCATCTCTTTCACAAACAGGCTGTGCAAGGAAAGGCTGCAAGGACAAACGAGCCCCAGTGCAATCCTAAAGGACTTTAGGAGTTTTTAGAAGAAATCCAGGGAGACAACACTCAGCTGAGGATTAACCATAAGGTTATCTACACCAAAACAATGTTGTTTCTATGTGACTGGTATTATATAAAGAAGGGTTTAGCAGCTTGGGGTTGTTAATTTAACATTTGCATAGCCAAGAATGAGGAAAGAAACACAATATGGTGCAATTTATTATTAGAAACCACTGCAAGGTATTCAGTTTTGGGGGAGTTTCCCTTTTTCTTCTTGTCACTTGTTCCTTACCCTTGTTAGTTTTTCTTTCTACAGTCACATGTTGCCCTCCCACTCAAAGACTTGATTTTCAGCACGAGCTATGCTGCTGATTTTACAGTCACTAGACTGTGCTTGGTTTCTGGTGTTACTCTGCCTCTTTCCATCACTACAGAGCTCCTTGTCAGAGAGGAACTATGATTTGCAATCCATGACCACGAAATAAGGACCATGAAGGGGGCACAAAGATGCTGAGAGGGCTGGAGCACCAGACAGGCTGAGAGAGCTGGGGTTATTCAGCCAGGAGAAGAGAAGGCTCCAAGGACACCTTGGAGCACCTTACAGTGCCTAAAGGGAGCCTTCAAGGTAATTAGAGAGAGACTTTTAAGAAAGGAATGCAATGATAAGACGAGGGGAAATGGCTTTAAATGGAAAGAGGGCAGATTTGGATTAGATATTTTGAAGAAATTCCTTACTGTGGGGATGGTGAGGCACAGGAACAGGGTGCCCAGAGATGTTGTGGATGCCCCATCTCTGGAAGCGTTCAAGGCCAGGTTGGATGGAGCTCTGAGTAATCTGGTCAAGTGGAAGTTGTCCCTGCTCATGGCAGATGGGGTTGGAACTAAATGGTTTTTAAGGTCCCTTGCAACACAGCAATTAGATGATTCTGTGATTCTATGACCTTGGCTTGCAGAACATGGCAGTTAATTTTGAGGTAGGAACAGGGTTTGAGGGGGAAATACCAGAACATGCACAGTTGGGGACCTACCCAGCGTCATGGTCTTTTAGGTAACAGTGTCTACTGTGGCAGCACATTTCTGTCTCTTTTTTCCTTTCAGAAGCTTTTCCTTTTATTCCTACCAGTCTTCCCAAAGAAAAGGCTGGCAATTATTCTTAAAAACAAAAACTAATCTTTTTTCTCTCCCTCTCTCTCTCTCTCTCCTAAAAAGAAAGCCCTTTTCCTCCTGTTGTAGCAGAGGCATTTTCCACACAGGGAATAGAACAACTGTAATCATTTACTTCTTCATCACCAAGGGAGGTTCAAATGCTTGTCTCCCCCAGGGCTGGAGAGCTCTCCTGATAAGGTTGTAAAGCACCACTTCCAGTGTGCTAAATATAAAGACCCTGCCCTTCAAGAGTATACATGGTGTTGTCAGTGGGTTGCTCAGGCAGGGTGCTCTCAGGCCACTCCGGTGTTGCTTCACTTTGTGGGTTTTGGAGAATGGGAGGAGGAAGTCAGCTGTTCAAACCACAGAAGAGCTGAAGGCATTTTTTAAAAATTCCAGTTCAAACAGTGACCTAGGCAAGCAGTTCTAAGGTCACACACGGACACCTGGTGTGTCAGTGTACCTTCAAGGCCAGTTTGCTTTTTGCATTGCCCTCTTGGAACTTCAGCTTCTGAAGCAAGAGTTGGTTTGGCTTTGTAGTGCAAGTCAAATTTTTGACTGTATCTCTGTGCCTGGTTTATTTCAATCATCAATACTGCTTGAATGAAAGTACTTTATTGACTATTTATAGTTCTAAACAAGGAAAACAAATACTGTCTCTTCAGATGAGGTGCCAATGTCTCTGTAATTCCTGCAGTTGTAGTGCTATGATTGGAATTTGGTGCCAGATGCATGGATTCCTCAGACAAACAGCTTTCTGGCAGGAGAGAGGAAGATCTGGCTCTGGCAAGCCTGTTTATGTAAAAAGTTGCCATGTTACTGGCTCTTGTTACCTGCATTGTCTTGATTTGGAGAAGCAGAGAAGCCAGACACAAACTACTGGATAAAACAAAGCTGGCAAACCCCTTCACACACATGCAAACCTTGTTATTCCCATTGGAACCCCTAAGTGATCCTGAGAGGGCAGCTACAGACAAACAGTCTTATTTAGACACCCCAATTGTGAGAGGAAAGATTGTTTTAAACTGGTTTCATTTCTTCTTGCTGCCAGAGATGGTGCCCTTTGCACTCCTGACAAGGCACTGAAAGAGGTGGGGGTGGTGTGTGTGTCATTCTCACTGGACAGGATTGGCCAAAACAAGTCAGATTGTTTCCTAGAGCAGAGTTTATGTGAACAGCTCCTAGATGAAGAAGGGTTGGCTTCAGAGCCTGGATTCCAGTAATCACTGGTGAGAGAACAGAAGAGTCTTCAAGAATAAGGAAGGGTTAGCAAATAGCAAACATGCTAAATCAGGTCACTCAGGAGAGGGTCTAAGTGAAGGCCAGAGAAAGGCATCAACTTTCAGGATCAGATTGATTCCCCCCCAGCCTAGCCTCCAAGCAGCTGAAATGATGAGAAATCAGCTTTTAGTTGATGAGAAATCAGCAAGTGACCTGTTGTTAAGCTCTGGGAAAGCTGGTATGGTCTGTTTGCTTGACCTTTTTCTTTCAGGAACTTGGCATGCACATGAATACTTTGAAAGTTTGCTGCTGGCCAGCCCCCAAAAGTCCCCTATCCTGACGTGAACCAGAGGTCATGCTGAACCCTGCTCAGCATCCCTGAGCATCCAGGAGCACCAGCCCCATTCAATCTTTTGGATCTCGTGTCCCACTCTCACATGGAGAGAGTTTTCAGAGTTGTCACAATTTGCATTTTCCTACTATTTCCTATTTTCCTACTAGTGCACCAACCAGTGACTCTGCTAGCCAGGGCTCTGAGAGTTCCTCCTGGTGCTTCTTCCTAGCTCACACCACCCATTGCAGGAAACCAGAAGACCCAGAAACCATGGTAGCTTTTACCACCCAGTATTGCTGAAGGTCATGTTGAACCATGGGGTTCCAGCTGGTGGTTTACCTTGCAGTTGTGTGATGCTCAGGGCTCCTTGCAGACAGGGAGGTTTGGCTGTGGAGAGTGCTCCAGTGGGAGTATCCCTGGACACTTACTGGCCTGTGGCTTGCCTGCTCCAGCATGCCTCATCTCCTACCTGGCCCTTTCCTGCTTCTCCTCATCTGCATCCCACCCAGCCCTTCTTGCTGACCCTTAGTCAGTGGTGCTCCTGCCAGGCCACCTAGCCAGGGGAAGCCACAGACCCCATAGCGGGAGCCCCCACCCAAGCTTCCTCCAGCAGAACTGTGCTCATGCCCTGCCTTGGAAAGTCCACCTTTCCTCTAGCAGCGTAGCCCCGGCTGTGGGGTTTTCCCCTCCACAATTTTACTTTTTAAACTCATTTGTCAGTTCCTACATTCTGTTTTAAACAGGCTCCAGCTGGCTGAATCTCAGGGCACAAAGTGATTGAAGCATTTGCCTGGCACTACAGCATTCTTTCACTGAAAATGGTGGTAGTGCTGATTCCAGAAGGATGTTTGACCAGGCATTACTGAAGCTAAAATTTGTCAATTCATAATTTTAATACTCCTTGGAGTTTGTTGTTCAAAAGCATACACAGGAAATCCGAGCTGTTATTTTCCCTGTCTTTGATCAACATGCCAGTGTGCTGCTGTAAAATGAAACAGCGTAGGCTGACAGATGAGAATTTTCTCCCAAGGGCATTCTCCTAGGAAGGCAACACTGCTGATTTAGCAAGGAAATAAATCTTGACATATATGAATGCTGCTGTGTACATGCTTTTATGGCACTTGGGAAAGAAATCAAAATAATTTAAAAATACAGAAGCCTTCATTCTGCAGTTCTTTAGTATTTGAATATTTTGCATGTAGCTTGAAATGAGCAACTATGAGTTGGAGGATGGAGCTGTGCCTTTATAACAGCTGTAGCTTGGAACATCTCAACACGTTGCATTTGGAGCCCCTTGCCAACTGAGCTGTCCCTAAACAGAGACCTTGGTGCAGCCAGGGGAGGATGAATGCCAGGGAGATACTGGTGGAAGTCTGGAACTTCACAGCCCTATCTTATTTATTAATAACACTCATCTGTAACTACTTTAGTACTTTATCTTCCCCAAATCTCCTACATGTAACCCTCTCCCCCACAGGGCTGCTCTTAAATGCTGTTCTGTCCTCAGGAGGTGCACGTCACTAGCAAGGCTCTGGCTCAAATTGACCCAGCAAATCATGTTGTCTCCGAAGGTGAGTTTTTCCCATTTAGGTAGTTGCAGTGGAGATTTGAGACTATAGTCCTTTAAAATAACATTGCACACACCCAATGGGATTACAGCAGCTGCACTGCAATTCTGAAGATAAATAAAAACTGAATGTTCCATGAGTTTTCTTGCCAAGGTGTACCAGCTTTGGGTAGCACATATTGGTACAGGAGCTGACTAAGGTATGAGAGGTGCCAAATGAAGCTTTGTGATCAATACTCCTGAGGAAGAAGCGTAAAGGACACACACTCCAGTTACTCCCACAATCTGTGCAGTTGTTTTCTGGTTTAGGACTTCGGGTTTTTTCCCCCCTCTGCCATCCATTGCAACATTCAAAGCATCTTAGGAAAAAAGAACAGTACTTCAGCAAACAAGACCTAACTTTTTCTGCAGTATGACTAAATGGCATGTGGAGTTCAAAATTTGTTTCTTTTACACTCTTCACAGCACTTGGCAGCTCACATGGTCAAGACACAGTTACTCCTTGTAATAAAGTGTACTCAACCTACAAACATTGAGCAACCCAAGTCTCAGCAGTGTTAGATAGTTAAGCAAAACTTTCTAGCAGAGCATGATCAACTACACTTCAAGTAATGCTTCTGAAGAAGTCTGTGAACAAATCAAAGCTATTCTTGCATTGTTTTACATAATTTTTCTTACATATAAACCGAGTGAGTCTCTTGTGGTGATTTACAACACTGTGAAGAGGTGAGCTGCTGCTCAATTTTCAGAACAGGTAACATCATTTCATTAAAAGAAACACAAACCCCCACTGTTAGGAGACCCCTCCTAACTTCAAAGTCCATCAGCCTTTGCCTGTTGCTGCATGCTCTGGTTTGCCAATACAGAACCAGGTTTCCAGCAGCTTCAGGCATGGGCTGCACCAAGCCAGGCTCCTGCCTGGACTCAGACCTTACAGGCTGGCTTGGTACCCTGCACAGCTTTCCAACACTGAACAGGGTATGTTTACAGAAGTCATAGGATTTGGCCAAATTCCACTACTGACATATAACTGATCTCAAACCCTACCTTCATTAGAGTTCTAACTACTGGAATTATTTTTATTAGCAAGGCCTAATCACACAGTCAATTTAATTACAAGGACCTAGAGTTCATGCTTGCCTATTTTAACAGCTTGATCATGGTGCATGCTTTAAACCAGATTCCGGTATTAACATCTATTAATATTAATTTACAATCCATTTCAGCCAACTGCCATAAAATAATGGATTAGATGTTACTAACATAATTTGGTTGTAATCTTGGGAAGCAAAGCAGGTTTGCTCAAGCACTACTGTACACTGGTACAGTGGTTGGATACAGCCTTCTCTGAACACACTTGTACACCCACTCCTTCCTTGTCATGGCAGAGCACAGTCTTGGAAGTGCTGAAGCACTATGAAACAACGTGAAAGGAGAATTTTTAAGTTATTCTGAATAGCTCCAATCAAAAAAAAAAAAAAGACACCAACACATCTGTAATTAAGAACTTGCTAGACAGGACTACTGAAACTCCAACTCTCTACTCTCAAGCTGCATTATTTAATTTTTCTCATTCCCCTGGAATATATCTCCAGGAATATCACCCCAGATTTGGGGCAATTTACTGTAGAAAACATTCTTCAAAAAGAAAATTCAGAAGGCTATGTTACAGTTTGAATATGTCAGCTGTTTTAAAGTTCACTGTGACAAATGTCACTTTTCTTCCCTTCTCTGCATGCACTCAAGAAAACCTCATTACCTCAAACACAACAAAATAGTCAAGACTGTAAACATGAAAATACTGCATTGTGTTTTCAGTTCAGTAATGCCTCAGACGAATTTCAGAACAAAATGAGTCTTAGCAATAACACAAAGATTTTTAAAGTCCTTTATTAATCTGGATATAAAAAAGACAGAAGCTGCCTACAATATAGGACAAAGCTCTTGCTTCATGAGGAAACAAAATTTTCTTTACAAAGTGAAAAAATAAATACCCTCTTAGAGTAAGGTTTATATGCTAATGTGTCATAAAAAAGTAGAGTTTTAATATTTTGACAAAATGTCTGTGCAAAGAAACAAATGCATAAACACACATTACTGCTACATTAAGGCAATATGAAAAGTATAGTCAGAAAATTTCAGTAAAGTGACAGTGTACTTTTCTAGCTTTGATTAAGCCAGTATTGCACCCAAACATGGTCTCCAGTTCCCTCTGTACCCTGGAGAAGACACTAGGAAACCAGAGCCCAAAATGCCCAAGTAGGGGGGTGGAAATCAAAAACATTTTATTGGGTAGGTCATTTCCTGCTAAAGATGCTAACTGAAGAAAGCATTTAAAATTATACACAAATCTTAAAGATTAATGGTGCATGTTTAATAGTTTAAAATCAGTCTCCAAAAATAAAGCCAACTTGAAGGGCAGTTGCCTGCAGCTCCCAAGACCACTAGCCAAAAGTGGACTGTGGGAAACCTGGGAGTACCCTGCCCACTGAGAGTTGTGAACCAAGTCCCACAGCAGTGCTTCCACAGGACACTGGCAGCCACAAGACTTTCCTGACTCACCCTCAACACTTGAAGATGAACAATCTTGTCCTCCCTTTCCAAAGCTATTCTCTCAGAACAGTTTTCTGTTTAATAGAATTCTGAGTTAAGCACAGCTGCTTGGTGAAGCCTTGCAACTTCAGTTTAAGAACTAATTTTTTAAAAAGAGATCTCTCCTCTTTAAAGCGGTTTACTAAAAGCAGAAGCTATGAGCTTTACTAAACTGCTATGTGTAAAAGCAAGTCTTACTATTAAAATAAACAGTGCAACTGTACTAAAAAGGATTTAGAGCATGTAAAAGAAAAGGCTGCATTGCTTTCACCGGGTATATCTGCATGTGTACACCACATTTCTCCAGGGTTACCCAGCTTTGTGGCAACACTGCCATGCTACAAACTTATGGATCATTCTTTAAGTAACATGAATCAATTACACTTCTATTCTCAGAAGATGTCCCAAGCCATCTTGGACATGCTGAACAAAGAATATTTATGTTAAAAAATGCAGTATTTTTTGCTTTTGATCATGGGTAGGTGCCAGAGTGATTGCCTTCTTCACAATCAATGGTTGCATTTCTTATTAGTGCAGTTGAAGAGTACATGATGCATTTGAAGTGTGTACGTAGATCATATCACAGTCAGATTGAGAAGACTGGTGTGGGTTGGCAAGTACACATGCTGGACATGCTCCACACGAGATCTGCAAACAGGACACGACTGGAAAGGAAAAATATTGGGAAATTAGTTTACTTTGTATTTTGAGTCNTTTTCCATCATCCCATATTTGGGACAGAGTATGGTGAGAAGCATGCAGCTCATTCTTAGCCTCTCCACAAATTACCTTAGCACATCATTCAGACAGAATGCTCTCTGAAATTAGTTTGCCACAAACAAAATTTTAATAGTTTTACTAGAACATCAACAAAAACATTAATCCATGACCATCAAATATAAATATATAAAAACAGATGTATATAAAAACAAATATAAAATAAATAAATATAAATATAAAAAACCAAACCTTCCACACAAATTGGTAACTCATAACTTAATGGCACGGCATTTACCTGTAACTGGGAAGCACAGGACTTGCAGCAAACTGTGTGGCCACAGGGACAAAAGGTTGAATTTATCTCTTCTTCACAACACACCATACAAAGCATGGACTCCTTCAGCTTCCGTAACTTCTCTTGCAGGGCTTTTGTTTGTTGGCAACTGAGACCCTCACAGTTGTCACAGTTCATGCTGCTTTCCGAAGACTTAAGGGGGGAACTTGGTGGGGTCTGATCACTTCTTGAAACAAGATCCACAATGCCAGCATTATAAAGAGCTCGCCTCGCATGATCATAAACTTCTTTTGATGTTCTTTTAATATCAAAGACGTATTTTTTACCAAGATTAATGTTTTCATTCAAAAATAGAGATGCCAGGTGACCCTTTAAGTCTCGACTATACTGCATCATGACAGCACTGGTGACAGTGTCACATCTGTAAAGCAACAGAACAAATGCAAACTTGGTTAGTTAATACCAACAGAATGATCCTACAGTATTTTGTTCCCAAAGTTGAAGTAACAGCACTGAAATTAATGCAAATAAAACAGTTTGAAGTAATATTTAAGCTCTTGAATGATCTTTGCAAGTAAACTCTTTTCAAAAGTGTAAAATGGAAAGTTACAATTACTTTACATCTTCAAAATGCTAAGTGTCTGGTAAAATGGAGTCAGCCTATGGAAGGGACTTAAAGAATTAAGCTAACAAACAGCAAACAGTTGCTTAATCCACAGTTCAGCTTGGCAACACCTTTTTGCATGGCCTTTCCAAACACTGCCCTGAAGAATTCCAATTAAGTCTTTGGCTGTCAATTTTTATCATAGAGTCAAGTAGTGTTTTTAACCCAGTTTCTACCCAGTACTTTATATGCTAGTATTATGTCATTCTGAAGGGAAGCAGTGTGAATGGAGTGTAGAGAATTAAGGCATTTGTATTTGCCACTGTGCATTTCAGCTACCCTAACCATGCTTGTCACCTATTTCAGTGATCCAGTTGAATCTTCAGAAGCTTATTAAGGCATATCACTTCTCTAGGCAACACAAGAAGGAAAACACAAACACAGAAGGGCTACAGCCTCACAGGGCCTAAGATCCAAGATCTAAGCTTATGGCCGAATGCTATTGCCAAACTAAAATTCTGCTTACATTAAAATCAGAAACTGTGAAGGACAGCAGAAATTAGAAGCAGAGACAAAGATCAAGAAGTAATTGAAACTGGTATGTGATAGTTAATTTTAAGAAAACACTACTAAGTGTGTTTAACAGCTAGTCTTACTGATCAGTGTTGGACACCACAGTAGGAATGAAAGGAGGTTGAAAAGTTGCCCACCAACAAATGAGTTGCACCCCTACCTCTAAGAAAAACAAGACAGACAATGGATAGCTGCTGGCATGAAGCAAAATCCTGAGCATGTGAGCAAGGACAGAGGAACTGTAAGAAGGTTTAAATAGATGGGATGGGAAGGTGGCATACAGATAATGTAACAACTGAAGGAGCCAAATAAAGGATCTACACATTCTGGATGAGAGGATCTTCCCCACTGCTTTTATTCTCCTACACAGGAACAAAAGAATGTATGTATTGCTTATTAAGTATCAAGGAACATAAATAGTTTATACTCTGAAACGCTGTTATTCATAACGGGAAAATTTCACTTACTTTTCCTCTTACTCCCACCCCACAAAATGGAAAGTAGCAAAAACCTGTTCAGCTTCTGGACTTAAGAGGAAAGGAAAGGCTGCAACGACAATGAAATTTTGCAGGATATTTGCAAAGTACAGTCAGACTGCTGGCTGCTTAAGCATTTAGTTCAAACACTGGAGAAGAGCAGCAGCACGTGACTCTAGGGGCAACACTGACCTGTAAAATGCATGTGTCTCTGTAATTGCTCTGTAGAGTCCACTTGCTGCCCTTGTACTGATCATCTTAAACAAGAGAACCACACTATTACCAGACTCCTTGGTAACAGTCAGATATACATTCTTCCCAGACTGAGTTGCCATTTGAACAACAGGATAAGCAATCCTATAAGTTAATGTTAAAAAAATAAAGGTTATTTAGTTGTTAAAGATTGAAGCATTTTCCACAAACTATTACAGTGCATTTTTATCAGAAGTTACAACGATTTCTGATGGTAGTCAGCAATGCTGATTGAAGACGTTGCTTCAAAAATATACATAAAAATCAAGATTAAGGTCACTTGTTTATCTTGATTACAAGCAAGTAGTGTCCACAGACCCTACATCCCAATAGTCACTTTTAGTAATTCTCAAAGCAGTTTTGTGCATTTATATGAAAACTAGAGCATGCTGCATATTTCTGAAAAATTGATCATGCAAATGGTTCCAGGAAAGACATACCTGTTGATTGGACTGAAGTCATCTTTACAGATGGATATGCCTTCAGGTCCAACACCAATAAGGAGTTTTTGCCCTTCACTATCTCTCACTGAGTGCCATTCTACCCCATAGTTCTCCAGTGTTGTAACAATTTGTAGAATCTGGTATTCAGCAGATGCTTGACTTAGACCTTCTAGCTCCTTGTGCTTTGTAATAATGCTGTTGATAAAAAGATTAAGGATAGGTGAAATAACTCAGTATCTGCTGTTACAGTCAGCAGCTAGTTTTAACATCAGTTTTTAGATGACCTAGTTAAACAGATTGGTAAATGCTCCTGACCTGCTTTATCTGTCTATAGATTTCCAGCAATTGTGAACTGGAAATAGTTGAGAATTACCAAAACATCCTGAGAACATCAAGGAGAAAATACTGAGTCTTGCTTAGAAATTAAAAAGCTACGTGTAATCAGGCTTTCCAAATAACACCACCAGCCCCAACATATTTTCCTGAGCTACCACTAAGTTCACAGTTAAAGAAAACACTACAGAAAAGCATGACATATTGAATGTTTCCTGGTATTCAGGAATTGAGCTATGAAGATGTTCCTGAATTCTGTTTACTTTTCAGAGTAAGTGTACTAAAAGCCAGATAAACCTATACTTGTGAATGAAGGAATTTAAGACATATTTACAATTTAAATACCTTGCTCCAGGTACTTAAACATAACTGTATTTTCCCACATACCAGTTTTCACAAGAAAAAAAAAAACAAAAACAAAAAACCACCTCATAACTGAGCTTAAAAATTTAACTGAAATCAGAACATCATTCAGGTTGGAGATTTTGATCTCCAAAGCCATTATTGTTAAATTACTGGTTTACACTATAGCACCAGCAATTAAATGCATAACAATCTTCTGCTGTTGGTCTCCAAGAAGTAGACTAGATAATTGCGCTTTTTACCTCTCCAAAATGGTAGTGGTGAGCTCTTTTGCACACAGCTCTTCATAATTGTACTTGGCAGTGTTCTGGTTATAATCTCCAAACTTCATCTGTGCCAACAATGCACTAAGTTCAATTGCATGCTCTGAAGAACACTGAAGATTACCAGCAAGAAGATCTTCTTTTATATGCAAGAAAAACATATGCCTGCAACACAATCAGAAACATTTGCTTACACAAATTGTTACATGATATCTGTAATCAAGACACCTAACAAGTAACATTTAGCTATGTTTGGTAATCAAGAATTTGCAATGAATGTACCAAGTAGATAAAGGCTGGCACAAGGGAAACAAAAGGGCATCCATTTTATTCTTTACTCACTCTTAAACATGAAGCTACAATTGAAGATGGCACCTAAAATCACTATTAAAAGAAAAGAGCACTTCACCGTCATCACGAGTATCTCAAGACTAAGAACTGCTTTAACTCCTAAGGCCATTTAGTAATTTCAATTTAGTGAGTAAAGTATCAATGAAAGATTTCAATTAGTTTCCTATGTTTACTATTTTGTTGTGATTTACAAGTTATTCTGCATTTCAAAAAAGCAAATTTGGGAAGAGCATCTCAAAACATACACACTTCTGTTATGCAAGAGGGGAAGCCATACTTCCTCTACACAGTGGAAATGCCCCTGCCACTACAGCCATAGTGTTTTTGCCACTGACATGATAAATAACTTGAAATACCTGAAAAGGCATTGAGGAATAAAATAGAAAAACTAGCTACTGTGTAAGCATTCTTCAGACCAAACTTTGCACTTGAGACCAAGGCAGGTTTGACAGCTTGCTGAAAATTCAAAAAGCTGCTCTTAATTATCTAATAGGTTACTTGACAGACAAATCAACATTTTCACCAACATTAACAGCAGCATGTCATTTTCCCTTATAGGTTGCCCTAACATCTACAAATCATCCTTATTTTCCCTCAGGGGACACAATATAAATTTCTTACCATTTAAGACTCAACATATTTATGGATGCCAGATGGAGAATTATGTTAACAGAGTTATGTATCACTGAAAAAAATCTCCCAATAAATGAAGCCTAGCACCCACAGGGATATGTCTTGGCTTCCATAGGAATGGGACATTTACTTTTCTAAAATGAAAACTAATCTACTTTTAAGAAAAGCTTTACTGAATCTCTGTACTTAATCTCTCATCACTGAAGTTGAAGATGCTAGTAAGTGATGAGCTTTCCTTCCAATGGGAATTTTTAATAATATCTTACATATATTCTGTTGGAGCATTCAATAATTCCCTTGTACCACAAGGCAAATAGGACTTTTTTTAGCATTATGAGCAATTACAGAACAAGCAAAAGTTGTGTTCTTTCTCAGCCCTATTGGTAAATGTTGCAACTAAGAAGATACCGGCCCAAAAGATGCCTCATATGCACAACTTTTTGAATCAGGAAAAAAAGAACTGGTATTGAATTATCCTGTAAGCTTTCCTACGGTCCACTTCCTGCAAGAAGTCACAACTCCAACACTTCCCTTTGCAAACTATTTGTCATGCTAGAGCATCATGCTAGTTGTGATGCCAGTGCTTAATCTCATCACTGTCAAGTCTAAACATCAACCTACATCCTTCAGCAGTTCTAGAGGGGGTCTGGTGGAAGCCAATGTCCTCACACTGTGCAGGACCCAAGTTTAGGTGGCAAGAGGACCAGAACTTCAGACAGTTGTCTCCACTGTCAGCAGGTTATTCCTTCTTTAGGCTCTTCTTTTTTTGAGAGAGTCAAACCTCTGCTTCCATGTGTTTCTCCTATCTTTCAGAGTCAACATTTCTTCGGGCTTGGGCCCCAGAAAGGCATATCTGTGGCCTTTTAAAATCATTTAGTTGTACAGACTCTTTTTGGCGCTCAGCCCATAAACCTAAAGAATTCAGTATAAATTATGAAAACACTAGGGCCTAAAGAAATTCAAATAGTAGGCCTTTCCCTAACTCCAATCAACATTTCATAAAATAAACAGCTTCTCATGCACTCTTGATCCTCTGACAATACCAGAACAGGATTTCCAGTCATTTTAAGTACTAATTACAAATACAGCATTTCAAAGAAAAATTAGACTTTTTTTCTCATTAGCTAAAACTCATTTACAACTACCACACCTAAATTCTTGTATCTTCAGGGGTTTTTTTACATATCATAGCACTGACTACACAGGTTAAAGTCAGAAGTTCTCCCCTTGCTGCGAAGACCTTATTGACATATCAAGGGGAGCTGAAAACCAAAATATTGCTTCTGCAAATGCAGATGAATTACAGAAACAGATACAGCAGATGTATGCCATGTCACGTTCCATTACTAAAGCCAGTAATGGCACAGGCAGACAAATGAGTTTAAGGCACGATGTGAAGTAGCATCACATCAGCTGTTGTGCAGTAGCTTCCCATAACTGGCTCATATCACATAAGGGAAAGCATCTCACAAATACTCAGCTACTTTGCATTTTTTTTTTGATAAATAGAACAAACAGCACCTATAAAGGACAGTTATTACAAAGTAATTGGTTATGCAAATTCAGTCCATCTGCACCTAAATAACCTAAACTGCACCCATAACAGGACAGTGAATGACTTCACACTGACCTGTTAGAGCAGCTGCCCTGAACCAAAGTTCAGGTAGCAAATTCTCTGCTGCCTTTTTTTTCCTGTGTGTTTGTGTGTTGGGTTTTGTTTGTTTGTTTCTGGGATTTTTATTTGTTTTGACTCTCTATGTGTTTGATGAAGAAAAGGCACCTAGAAACTGAATGAGGGTTACAAACTCATCTGAAAAAGTGGATTAGCCCATGCAGCTGCAGAGTGCACTCCTTCAAAGTTATGTATTAATATCCATTGTAAAATCATTTCTCTTCAAAGGTCCAAAACATGATACTAGCCACAATCTGGTAACACAGACAATTTCTTTTACACAAAGCTAAACAAAGTCTTTTGGTCCTTAAAGAGAAAGGCATAAGAATGTGATTTTAATGCTGAATACAGTCAAGCAAAACTAAAGCATTAATATCCTTGATGCAGTTCCTTATCTAATTCTGCAAATTCTAAAGGACACAATAGACTGTCTTGTCATATCACAGATACTATTGGTTACAAGAAAGGATTTATGCAAATGTTTGTAAATTGTGACCTAATCGCTTCCTACACCATCCATCATCCCTCCTCTCTCTTGGAACCTTTAGATATAAAAAAAATTTAAGACTTTTCTCACCTCTAAAGATAGTCAGATTGTACAGTAAAAATATCCTTTTTTTCAAGGTATTATTTCAGCACTAGTATTTTAGACTAAATGAAATTTTTACCTAGCAAGTTCTAGAACAATGAACTGTAAAACTAAAAACTGAACCATTTGTACATTCCCTAAAGGTTGCACTTCCAACATTGCTGGTAGAAAATCTGAAGTTTGAACACCATATAAGAAAATAAATATTTTTGTTTCTGCATCATTCACGCTTCAGTTGCACTCGATACATTAATACTACATTATAAATTTGAGAAGTAACTGAAGTCAGATAAAAGAAGTGTCTGACTGTTCCTTACCCCCACCCCAGCCTCAACATTCTCTTAGCACATTCTGCAACTTTTTACTACCCTTGCCAAAGCTTCATTTAGTCTTTAAATCTTCACAACTCTGAGCTTTGCCCATCAATTGTTTTGACTCCCAGTCATAACACCTGCCAGACATGTTGGGTCATTGATCAACTAGTGGCAACTTTAAGGACAAACAGAACTTCCCACTGCACTTGTAGCCCAAGTTCTTTACACGTGATAGCATCAGTACAAAAGGCAGTCTCTGTAGCCCAAAATAGCCTTTTCTTCCCCTATGAACCCCATGCTACCTAGACATACCTGTGTATTCAATTATGGAACATTTCCTCTGAGTTTGGTAGTTCAAAACACTACATAAGAATTCTAACTAGAGGGCAACGTATTAAGTTTGCCAAAGTTACACTCCATCAGTCACTGCCCAGATAGATTTCTGCCAAAAGATCAAAGGGCAGTTTTACAATTAGAACACGATCAGAGATTTTCTTCAAGCATTAGCTACACTGGTGATTTTATAGTCACTTTACATCCTTATTTTTGGATCCATGTTTTGCGTATAATTTAAGATTTATGTGCATACAAAACACTCAGTAAAATCAAATGTGGTGTAATTAATGTATTGCAGTTGGATGTAAATAATTTGATACAAAAACTGTAGAAAGGGGAGGTTGCAAGGAGATTTCAGCAGATGGTCCATTTCACAAAAAAGTATAGCTACCAAACCGAAGTCAGAGACCCAGATATCAATCACATTAATTGCTTTTTGCCTCCCTCTGAAGCAATTTATGCAGGCTGATGATACTGAACACCACTACCAGAAACAGACATCAGTACTTCATCACAATGGAATTCCAAGAGGGGGCAAATCACCCAGTTAGTGTTCATTCAAATGAACTGGCAATAACTCCACAAAATAATACTGTGAAAAGTACACGTAACACAAGATTATATTTTCTTTTGTAACTCATTGAAGATAATTACATGCATTAGGAATCAAGGCTCTGCACTACTACTAGTAGTTTCTACTACTTGTTTTTTAGTCAAGGCAAGGGAAATAGAGCAAATAGGTAGCTAAGAATTTTAAGCTCTAAACTTAGCTGTCAGTGGAAGAAGCAACAAACCACAAGCTTTTACCAAAGAGGTGTCTGCATATGACTAATGACCCCTAAACTAGAAGCATAGCCAAAAGAGCATAGCCTCATTCTTTTGCCAGACAACTGGTAAGAATCTTAGCATACCTCCCAAGGAAGTACCTGTTCTCTTTGGGGTATGATTCCTTACCACAGGTTAAGGCTCTTTCCTACTGTAGAGTACATTTACTGCTCTGTAGTCTAAAATAAAAATTAAGAGGCATAATTGCTCTCCCTAAAAATATATTGTTGAAAATTTCAAAATCTATGAAATATAATTCTGTTTTTAAAAGTAGACAAGGCCACCCCACATGAAAAAAAAGCAATGTTTTTTGGTTTTTTTAATGCTTCTCAGTATCTTCGCTGTTCCTTGCTCTCAGCAGTGGGTAAAAGGTTACCAACTCCAACTCTGACTTAGACAAACAGATCCATGAAACTCACCTCACTGCCTATCACACACACTTTCATTGCCTTGTAACAAACACCACATCACTACTGTGCTGGCTACCCAGTTCTATAGGAAAACAGGATGGTTTTCTCACTTTTTATCTACTACATGTATCTGACTCCTCAACAGATTCAAGGCCATTCTTAATTTCAACTAGTGCATCAATACAACTGGACAACACAGGAAAAAAGTATACTTTTTAAATGTAACTCAAATACTGGCAAACATCACACAACTTTCAACAACCTCCAAAACAATAACTGCCACTTTCAAGGCTGGCAAAACACAGCTCTTTTGAATGCTTCATGGTATTGTGTGGCTCACTAGAATTTGACATATTTTAAATTGTTGTGGCTTACATGTGAAAATTTGATTTTTCAGCCATGCTACACCAGACAAATAATGCTGAATTTAAAACCTAAACCCACCGTTCTCCCAGACTGCTGCTGGACACCAGTGGCCTCTTGGGTGGCTCGGCAAACACTCTTCCAGTTAAAAGGTGGGTGCAAATTTCAAGACTGCTCTGCTCCACGTTCCATACCAGGCTGTGGCCGGTGTCCGGAGCTCTCTGCCCCGGGCAGGGGTTGCAATATCCCAAACCGGAGCTGGCTCCCGGGCCGCGCCCACTCCTGGTCACTGCCTCCCGACAGTGGGGGCACTGTCACCCGCACTGTCCCCGCACCTGGCACGGCGGCACCACCCGGCCCGCACCGCTGCCGGGCACCTCCTCCGCCCCATCCCCGTCAAAAAGCCTCCCGAGAATTCCGATTAGCGAAGTATAATCCCTTCTCTAAGCCCTAGCTCCTTATTGCAATTCAACACTTCACAACATTTGATACATGAACCACCTACAAGTCATTCAGCAAAGAAGTGAAAAGCAGGTTTGCTTTTTTTTCCCCCTAGCTGTTGCACAACCTATCAAAGAAATACAGAAAACAGTGAAAACAAACACAACATAAGCCAGAGTTAGGATCTCGATCTCTGACCATCCCATGTGTCTTTAAGGAAAGAGATAGCAATCGTTTTCAAGCCAGTGTGATTTTCCATGCTAAAGAAAACTTAAAAGCTCTTCAAACTCCTCTAAAGCAGCACACTGTTCACATCTCAGACTTGTTTGTGAAACTCTGACAGCAGCAGATTAAATCTGAATGACATTCTTGCACTGAAGCACTTTTATTCCATTGAAAACAATTCTAAACTATGAAATCATGTGGGGCAATTCAGTACCAGGTAGTCAAATAAAAAACCTAGAAGTTGAGATCCAAGAATAGAAATAAACTGCTTTTAACCCTGTAAAAAAAGTGCAGTAGAAAGGGTTTCTCCATGCAATTCTCAGATTCCCAAACCACTTAGTGAACGTAGTTTGTTGCCACGGTGGTCAGAGATACAATTATAACCTGCTCTGTCTTTGTGCTCTTCAAGAAGGCTGCCTTGTATAAGAATATTAGAATTGGCTGAAATCTTCCTCTGGGCTGATTAAAGATAACAGAAATAGAGGTCGACATTCTGTTGCCCGATCAGCTTTCACAGCATGTAGAAACCTGAACAATAAATTGCTACAAACAAACATACACCTGAGTTTTAAACTCAAGTGCAAGGCAAGGGTCTCTAATGAAGCACTGCAACTGGGGTTGGCAAAGCTTCCTAAGTATACAGAAAAAAAACCTGGTAACTTAGTCACAACACTTGCCATTATCATCATGATGAAGCACATCAACAAAATTTAGAATTACTTGCGGCTTCTCAGATTTCAAAAGCAGTCTCAACATGTATCTATGTGTCTAATTTATATGTAAAAACAGGATCAGAGGCTGCAAGCAAAGGACTGGAAAACTTCCCCAGCATTCTTCACATACAGGTCCACAAGGCAACAGCTCTGCC
This sequence comes from Buphagus erythrorhynchus, assembly GCA_013400855.1. Classification (NCBI taxonomy): domain Eukaryota; kingdom Metazoa; phylum Chordata; class Aves; order Passeriformes; family Sturnidae; genus Buphagus; species Buphagus erythrorhynchus. Next base: position 28,564 of record VZTT01061969.1, read on the forward strand.
AGAAACATCCCATACATCAAATATGGACACAACTGCTAAAGGAAACAGGATATCCATCACTTTCTTCATCAAGACTTTGCAGATAAAGAGCAAACCATGTGTCAGCTTTAACTCTACGGCTAATCCTTATAATTCTATGATACACCAATTGATTTTTAAATTTGGCAACAGATTTACAAGTTTTTAATCTTCTCCTTGATACTTATGATTACAAACTAAGTATGAACTCACAATTACGTGCATTATGTAAATCCTCAAGCAGACCTGAGTCGAAAAAAGAAGTCAATCTACTAAAACTCAGTGTCAACAATACAGTATAGACATTTACCACAGGCACTGGAATTCTATGTCTGCTACATGTGGACTACTGGGCTTACACAACTAAAATGCAGTTATTACAACTTGACATACAATTTGTATTTGGTTTTAATATACATCTTCTAATGCCTAAGCCTGGGTTAATTTTTAAATTGTTTGTTAAAAATACCAGTTTCAGAACAGTCTTAATACATACAAGAAAGCTTGCCCCACCTATATCCTTTTAAATCATCTTTACAGTGGAGAAATCCTTGCTGCTTTGATGTAGGTGTATAAGCTCTGTTACACTTTAGCTACACAAGCCAGTCTTTGAGGCCCTTGGGGCATGTTTCACCAGTTCAACCTCTCTATTAACTTCCACCTCCTGCTAGGTCTTGCATTGACAGTGTTGAAGGCAGGGACACAGACGTCTGTAAAAGCCTTGTGAAGTTGAACAAGCATTCATCAATGATAGCATAAAAATGCCACTTTAAGGTTTCCTCAGATTTTCACCCTGATTTGCTTTGTAAGTGGAGACACATCTGACATGCTCAGGGTAATCTCTTCTGCCTCATCAGGTATGAAATCATGTGGCTCCTTTTCTTCAACATAAATCCCATTTGTTATTTGGTTTTATACTTACCAAGAATATTTAAATAAGAGTTTCTTTAAGGAAAAATACTCCATGATATGCCATGGATAGTAGAAATTACTTCCTAAATAAGTGTATATGAGAGCTGGAATTCAGTTTGAATGCATTTGCCTAACTGGAGCTATTATCCAGAACAACCATGGTCTACCACCACAGCAATCTGAGAACTTCAACCATACTGACGAGCTGGAACCACTGCTCCCCAAAAGCCTTTCCCCTACACATTAGATCAAAAAATGAACTCAAAACCTTCTTCCTATTAAATAAACACCAAATCAGACTGTCGGCCTCTGACCAAGTTCTTTATACATTCTGTGCAAAGGCACCGTGTTGTACTCATGGTCTTAATTCTGAAAGTATTAAGACAATGATTCTGAGAGTAACAAGTTCAGGTGAGTAGTGAAAATGGGTTTAGGCATTGTTATACAGACACTAGATTTCAACTGGCCCCATTCATATTAACTGTACTATCCAAAACTAACAGGAAAAAGTAGTTGAAAGGTCATCATTAAATACACAAGTGTACAGCATTCTTTAAAAATAATTCCATTACAATTCATGTGATAATCAAACTCAAGGAGTAAAAGCAAGTGTTCCCTACTCATCATAGAAGACTATTTCTTCTGATTTAATAACAGTATGACAATTTAGTTAAGAGGACTAGCCACAGATGCAGCCAGACAGCTGTTTCTTTTGTAGCCTCTAAGGGCCTGTAGCTATATGAAAGTTACTGTAACATAATACCAGACAAAAAGGAATTCAGCAAGTTTTTTTGGACTGTGGGAGGAATTGTTTCCTGCCTTTCTGTACTAGTGGTTCAGAATGACCTAGAGTAACACCACAGAACAGAGGTTACTATCGGACACACAAATACCATATGAAAAGTTTGCTACTGGTAGCTTAGTTTCTTCCAGTTCCAGCACTAAGTGCTCACAAAATTGCTCATTACTTACAGGTAGCTACACAAAGCTTAATGTTGCCAATTTAATTGCATTTCTTCTAAAAAAACCCACAATAATAATCTTCTAAAACACTAAGATTTTTAAAACATAGAAAAGTCAAGCAAAATTACCATATGATAAAAGAAATAAAAACAGTGTGCAATCATTTTCGTAAGTTACAGAAATTGAAAAATAAGCATTAAATTAAATGTACCTACAACCATATTTACTTACCTTGTCTGTTCCTGTAAGATAAGATGTGGCTCCACAAAAAACTTGACTCTCAATTTGAATCGATAAGGGGCTAAACCATCCATCTGCTGGGAGATCCTGTTCCTCAAATTCAGCCACAGGTTCTCCCCTTTGCTGCCAGTGAACTGCAGTCCAAAATAATCAACTTCTATAATCCCCAACCTTCTGCAAACCTGAAAGAATAAGATTCTTTACAATCAGGCTGCAACATGACAATGAAAAGTAACATCTGAAGTGGTCTTTCAGACTGCTCACTTAAAACGCACACAAAAACCCTGCTGTCAGCACCTTCGTACAAAGGCTTAATCACTTGGATTTTTAGATTGCATACAAAACAGCCCAGAAAAAAAGCACTAAGCATATATTAGGAATTCCTCCACTAGCCAAAAAACACATGGGCTTCCACAATAAAATTTCACCCCCAGCACAGGCACTCCAGAGGGTCAGCAGATTTTCACAAGGGGAGAATATCTGCAACTCAACATCAGAGCCAAGAGCACTTTCTGGGCAAGGAGAAGTAAAGAAGTAGAGTCACCCACAAGTTTTATTTAGGTGCCACGGGCAGACCGGACTGTTTGTCTGTCTCTCCCCAGCATGCCCACGGCAGCCGCCGCCGACACACCGAGGCGGTGGTGACGGAAAGACGAGAAGGCACCTGGATGACAGCTCCAAGATGCAGAGGGTTGGATGCAGTGGGTGCTACATCCCCCGCCTCTGGCCCCACTCCTGTCCCCTCCCTGGGGACACTTCCAGCGGGATTCAGTGGCGAGGCCCGGGCCTCCGCTTCCCACGGCAGAGGGGCCGGAGAGCCCCGTGGCTGGGGATGCAGCACCCGCTGCATTCAACATGGAGAAGGGGTTGGGGGGGGGGGAAAAAAAAAGAAAAAAAAGAAAGAAAAAAAGCAAAACGAGAATAAGAAATCAAAACCACAAGGGGAAGCGGGGAGACTGCGGCGCTCCCCGCCCCCACCGCCGCCGCGGCCGCCCCCGCACGGCCCAGCCCCGCGCCACCGCC
>VZTT01061969.1:32088-43213 GCA_013400855.1 Buphagus erythrorhynchus
CCGTGCCCGCGGGGTGGCGGCGCGCGCTGGGGCCCGTGGCGGGGCTCCCTGGCCGCCCTCAGCGCGCAGCGCCGCGCGGCGCCCTCAGCCTCCCTCAGCCTCCCTCAGCCGGCACAGCCCGGGGCTGCTCGCCCTGGACATGTGTCCGCTTAAAGCAAAGCAAGGTGGGCTCTTCCGAGGGCAGGTGGGGGCCAAACCTGCTGGGCAGGGACAATCTGTGATACGCATGAGAGAGGGCCACCATGGGCTGAGTGACAACCAAATATTGCCTTCTCAGAATCACAGGATCAATTAGGTTGGCAAAGACCTTTGAGATCGTCGTGTCTGATCTATGATGAATCACCACCATGTCAACCAGACCATGGCACTGAGTGCCACGTCGAGTCTTTCCTTAACACCTGCAGGGATGGTGACTCCACCACCTCCTTGGGCAGCCCATTCCAGTGTATAACCACCTTTTCTGTGAAAAAATTCTTTCTAATTTCCAAACGAAATTTCTCCTGGTGCAGCTTGAGACTGTGTCCGCTTGTCCTGTTGGTGGTTGCTTGGCAGGAGAGGCTGCTGCCCACCTGCCTAAACCCTCCTTTTAGGTCATTGTAGAAAGCAATAAGGTCCCCCTGAGCCCTGGCTCATGTCTCAGCTTTCAAACACTCCTTTTTGTCAAATGGAAGACAAAATCCAAATTGATGTCCTCACTCCCATACTCTCTTTGGCCTCCTCAACTCTGTGTTATGCAGAATGCAAAACTCTGGAAAAGATGGAAATTTGAAGAACGACTGGTCAAGCCCTGTCACAGCCTCCAAGTGCCACCATGCCAAGGGATGGTGGAGAATTTGAGCTCATTGAGCTCTGTAGATATGAATCTCATAGGTGATTCCTGACCCGGGGAAGAACACCTGCACCAGGCGAGCCCTTGGAAGTACGTGTTTGTCAAGCATGCTCAAGGAGCACAAAGTAGTTTGTGGCTGCTTTAACAATGTAAATTGAAACAACAGGGATAACCAAGCACAAAACGCATGCTGTGTGTGTTGCCCAAGAGAAGTGCAGATCAAAGATGTACTGAGCAGTGCAGTGGGGAGGAACAAGTAGGCTGTCAGGGGAAGAGCTATGAGAGGAAACGGGGATCTGAAAACAAAGTGAAGCATAATAGGAAGAAGAACAAACCACAGCATTAATGCACGGTCACCACAGGGCTGAATATTAGCTTGTTCCCATGAGTATAGGTCACTTGCTTCTGTTTCACAATTTCTGCTAGGCTTGTCAGGGTTTTTTCAGGTTTTAATAAAAAATGCTCAGAACAGATGCTTATTCCGCTGGGAACTCCTGCACACATGGTATATGGAGCTCAATCCATTTTGTTCATGTGAACTCTAGAAGATGTCTCAGTTCTGAACCAGGCAGAACGGTAGGAGACAAATAAGAGTCAGGACATGAGATGTCAGACCTGAGTGGTGCTACATGTCACCTGCACACTTCCTAGCTCAGATTTTCATGCTTAAGTATAGAGTGTTTAATTTGAAGAACTTACAGTCTTAAAGGACCAGACTCATAGAGTGGAGGGTTGAAAATGGGAAGTAACATGAAAGAAAGATGAACAAAATTGCAAAATTAATTGCATCTCAATTCTGTGATCTTCTGATGGAAGAAACCCAGACTCTTTGGGAGAGGCTTAATTATAAGGGGATTAGCTTCTAACAAAAAATTATAAAGTATTTTTGTATGGGAAAAAAGCCTGTAGTTCCCACTTCTTTATTTTTTGTTGGAGGGGATGCAGGAAATTAGATTTTGGTTCTATTTTAGTTTTACTTCTATATTTTGTGGTGTTCTGGTATTTAGTGTGATTTTGATATTTCTGTCATAATCAAAAAAGTCCTGGATGTGTTACGAAGAAGAAGCACCAAAACTGTCACAGTGACTCATGCCATTAGTATTCTGATATCCTCTCCCTGAAGTAGATCATATCAGATGTTACAGAGGAAGGTGCAAGAAATGTTTATATAATTGTGAGATAATAATGTTCTTGTATATTTCTTTCTAACACTAAACAGTTAAAGCTGGCCTATACCTGATAGATTAGCCTTTACTTTTTTATCCATTTTTCTTGTATAGTAGAAATCAATTCACTTTATCCTGGGCATTGTCCAGACAAAGAGAAACTTACCCTTTCTATATGTATTAATATCCATCCTGTGTTTTCCTTTTATCTGACTTAATGTAAATGCAGGTGTTCTTATTATGTCTATAAAAGTGTTATCTCGCTTTGAAATCTGCTAAACTGTAAGCCACAAAAATAGCTTGCAGCAGTAAATTGCGTAGATTGGTTAAGCCCTGTGTAAAACAAGCATTTCTTTTCAAGGGTGTCATCTGGACACCGCTGTCAACAGAAATACATTTCATTTTGCAGTCTCTCTGTGATATTTTATTCATGCTGTACAGGAGGGAGTAAAGGACCAAGCCCTGAGTTTGCACATGGAGACAGCTCGTGTGACAAGTGCCCACTGCAACCCTGTGGGCTCTGAGAGAAAAAGCTGAAATACCTTAGAGTCTTCTGCCTGGTGTCTTTGATGAATTATCAACACTCAGTGAGCCACACTGTCAAACTGCTCATAGCATGGATGTTCACCTTTTGTGTATCATAGAAGAGCAATGTTTATCAACATGTCATCTCAGTGCTGTATTTCACAGAATGATGTGTGCTGTATGACATAGATCTCTATGGTGGGTCAGCCTTTTGCTAAGTGTCAGTTTGAGCATAAGTAATTTACCTTATATACATTTATATATTTGCATTTCTTTGCCTAACACTGGTTGATAATTTTTCCTAGATATAATCTATCTACAAGGTTAATTTTTTGTCACATCCTGCTTCAAATAGTTATAATGCCTTCTTGTCTTTGACACTTGAATGGAAATCCTGTGAAAAGTCTAATTGCTGGGAGAAGGGAAATAATAATTTCCAGGCCTTTGAATTTAGTTCCCATCATGACAAGATTGACTGTTGTTTCCAAAGAACACTCATGCCTCTTGTAGAGATTTTTATTCTCAAGGCTTCTCAAGTGGTTTCCTTCAACCTTTGTATTGTATTGTCATGATACTCCGTCTTGTGAGGAATTCAGTAATGTAGCTGTGGTCTCTTTGCCCAGATGTTAATGCAAGATCTTAGAAAAGATCCTCAGTTGTTTCTTGTTGTCCATGGTATTGACTCTGATCAAATTCAGGATATTTTACTGCCACAGAAATAATTGTTCAAAATGTTCAGTTGCTGCCGGCGCTCAGGATGAGGCTTCATCAAGTATTTAGAAGTTCCTATCATTTTTCTTTGCTGTTCATTTGTGGCAGCCACATTAAGGGCATGAATTAAGTGCTGCGTTACCTCAGCTCTTGGTGCCAAAGGTGTGCTCTGCTGACTGAGGGAGACAACAACCCAGACAAATGATGAGCTTCTGTAGCCCTGCATAGAAGAGGCCTGCCCTTCTCTAGGAATGTTGAACACCGAGTTCTCACAGTGCTAGTGGTGTACTAGCAAGAATGAATGGCTGCATGAGAAAATATTTCTAATTAGAATCTCAGTTTTATATAACAATCACAAGCAGTATGGTAATGTAGATTCTCACTTTCTGTTTCCCTACGCTTGTACTTTGTATATGCTCTTCTGTTCTTATTTGTTGTTGTCTAACTTTTTCTGACTTAAGAGATATTAAGTAGGTTTAAATACATTGTTTGTTATGCTACTGACAGGTTGATTGGTTAACACCACGGCCACCACAGGAGAGTCATGAAAGGCCCATCTTTGCAAGCCCAAAGGAGCACAGTGACAATGGCAGATAGGAAAGCAGAGTAAGGACTAAGGGGAAAGGAGACCCTCTCTGGTCCCCTCCCAGGGCTGGCGCAGCAGAGGCTCAACCCTGATGTCCAGGTATGAAATCTATCAATGCATCTATGTGTGATGGGGAGCAGCTTTCCAGGTTATTAAGGGAGCATGCTAGCTGGAGGTGTAGGACACACAACGTGGTGCAGGGCAAGAACTTTTGGGGATTGCACAGAATTCATCATGGGTATTCAGAGGAGAAACCAAAAGCAGGACAAAGTAGAGACTTAAGAGATTGGGTCACTAACAAGTGTGGAACAAGAGAATAAAAGGATTCACCTGTGTGAAGAGTTGTCTGGTTGTGCTGTGCCCTGCTCTTGACCAGCACAGTCTGTCTTCTCTCTTAAATATCTCCACTTACAACTGCTTTTCAGTAAGGGGCTCTTTGTTCCCTGTGTGTATGGGGGTAGAGGAGGTTGGCTGTGGGGCAGCAGCTGGGGCAAGTGTGGGTGTGCGTGCTGGCAAAGGTAATGCAGATGAGTGGGTTGGGGGCAGGGATGGATTTGGAGGCCTCTGAGGGCCACATCTGGATGGGGAATTGCTGCTGGTCTCTAGGGACAAGAGCACAGGAGGGGGACTATAGGGACCAGGGAAATCCCCAACAGCTCTGTGTGTGTGTGTGTGATGAGGGTACCAGCAGCAGGAGTGCGGCTGTGGCTTTGAGAGCTTGTATGTCCAGGTGGCAGTAACTGGGGAGACCAGGATCCAGGAGCAGCTGCTGGGCACACCAAGGCCTTCTGCTGGAAGATTCCACCTTGTAGCTGTGTACATATATTGCCACCTAAGGACCTCCTCCTTAAGTTCTCCTCAGCTAGAGCAGGTAGCAGGATGAGGCTGGTGGTGCTGTCAGTGTTGGTCTGTGTGTCTTTACATGATCTGTATGACCAGCAGTGTATGTATGTGTATTTTGTGCTCTATGCATGTGCTCATTACAGGCTGGGCCTGGCGATGTGGAGTGGCTGCAGTCTTGCCTCTCTCAGGCTGCTGAAATAGGTATTTTCCACTAAGACAAATCCTTAGAGAAAAGCACTGGAAAGCACATATCATGCCATTGCTATTTTAGTCCCACTTTCTTTTTTTTTTTTTCCTGTTGTTGTATTTTCTGGCTTTCTCTTTGTATTCTGTTTTAAATTGAGTAACCACAGACCAGGTCAGCACAAATGCAGTTTAGGATGATTTGAAATTAAACTGAACGGGATCATATGATTGTAGTCAGTCTCTTCTGCTGTCTCCTCCCTGGGTAAAATTGCTTTGTGCATGAACACAACAGTAGTGTCTGTTTCCCTTCTTGTCACTATCAAGACTGCTGGTTGTGTTGCAAATGCGCATCACTCACGTGGATGATGATCTTCTGACTGAAGCATGGAGAGAAGCATAAAATTGAGAAGCTATTCTGACAATGATGGTTGCTTAGGGGAAACACCATAATCCATCCGTAAACACACAAACATTTTTTTTTCCTACCTAAAATAGTATTTTAGTGTTGGTACATACATCATGCTTTTACCTGAACTTTAAAAAAAATATTCCTCTACTCTGCACTGTCCATAGTGCATAATTGGCTTCTATGGAAAAACGAATGTGTCAGTGTTTGGCATTCCCACAGTGCTGGTTCTCCTTTACCAAAATAATGAATACGGATTAAAGTGCTGAGATTGTCCATGCAACTAACAGGCCATGAGCTGATTGTTTTACAAAGCATTATTTGGTAGTCATCCCCAGGACTTTTGATAAAACTGGTCGGGGACGTTTTATGAACGTAAGAACTATCCTGCCAGATCAGACCAAGGATTCACATAGCCCTGAATCCTGTTTTTTGGGAATTTTGTCCAGTGGTAGATGACACGTGTAACATACAAGAGGTACTTATTGATGTCTATATGTTGCAAAGTGCCTAAGGCCAATACCTCATGTTGTATCAAAGAGTATAAGAAGAAATTCTTATTCTTACTCCCCATAATCCTCTCCCAGCTTCAACTGATTTGTAATTCAGAGACTTTTTTTGTATTAGATAAATAATTTTATCTTGGGTTGCATTTCATGCACCAAAACTTTCCCAGTTGGAGACCAGACTTAATGTAGAAATCCAATTCTTGTTGTCAGGACATTTATTAGCTGTTCATGAAATCTAGTAACTCAGTTTAATAACTAATTGTTTTATAATTGCTATCAGAAAGAAATTTCTCAGTCTGCACTTTTTCAGAAGCTCCAAACATCAAATCACCTTTGGATTTGAGCTTGGTCTCTGGGTCACTGATTCAATTTCTGAGCATTTTGCTTCCCTTAGTGCTTGTAAAATAGAGTCATCATTGATTATTTTCACGTTGTTAAAATGCGCTCTTGTGGTCTGGAATCAAAGCTTTCACAAATTAAATTCTTACCGACGGTTGTTCCTACTACTGTCACTTTAAGCTCATATATTAAAGCTGTTTGCCCTTCCTCACACCACCTTCAGAACTGCCAAGACATTCAGAAAAATGAACTGGTATTTGAACAGATTAAAATATGAAGGAAGGCTTGTATAATAGCTATTTTTCTATGTGTCAAATAACTGATAACCACAATATTAAAAAAATTTACATGTACCTCAGAAGGTTTTACATTGTCATAATAATAGTCAGTTCCACAAAATAAAAAAGAATATAATGATAATAAGAAAGCCTTTAAAAAGACTTTTTTATTCTGCTGTATCAGACCTGTCAAACATTGATTTTATAAATCTTGTAGTATAACTCTTCTCTTTTTAACTCTGTCTGTCAATCAATATAACTTTTGTAATGTGCTTTTATTACAAATTACACCTAACAAAGAGACTTGACAAAATACATTTCTCTGTTTTTAGTTGAGTTGATCAGTGCATTTGACCTAACTTTTCCTATACTCATTTCCAATGTTTCTCTCCTGCAAACCAATCAGTTTTCGTCTGAAGAAAATGCAAAATATCATCACAAAAAAGGTGAAACAAAACTAACAGTGTCATTAAAGCTTGATATGATAATGGATAATATAAAATAGTAAAATAATGAGAATGCTCAAAATCAATTCTTCTACTTCTTTTTCTGGTTTTCTTTCAATTTTTTAAAAACTTTTTTATTTTTAGGTTTATTTTTGATCCATGTACATTTCTCTCATTTCACAGACCCTGGACATCCTGAGCTCAGATCCATCCTCACTTTTTAAGTATCTGTCTGAGCAATCAAAAACATATACAAGCAAAGTGAATACTAATGACAAAGATGGTTTTAATTGTAACATTTTTTAAAATTCTGAATTCATGTCTGAAAATTCAGAAACTATTCAACAAACTAAACTATAATAATTTCAAATAGTTTACAAAAAATGTCCTCTCATTGCCTCTTTTTCTTCTTTTCCTTGTTGCATTTTGTAGCATGAAACAATCTTAGTGTGGCATTCTACAGAAACATTAGCTCCACCACACTGACCTAGCTTAAGCTAATAAAATTATTAATAGCAGTGGTATTTTATTACAAAACCAAGAAATTATATTCTCCTTTTATGATTGGAAAATTTAGGCTTCTGAGAGTACATAGAATTCAGATGATGTCACACTGGTTATTTGATTGCAGAAACTGGAATTATATGAGGTGAATTCCTCCAGAAATTTGATTAGACAAAAGGAGCGATTTCTAATTCTGCTGTCCTGTAAAATAATGTTCCATCCTTCTGATTCTAGAGCCACTTAGCAGATTTCATGAATCCATGTACAGATCAAAAAGTGTCACATTAAGTTTTAAAAAAATAAACTAACCTATGAATCATTCACAAAAAGTCAGAAAGGGAAGTGGCCATTTTATGCAAAAAATTTAACAGTAGGTATTCCCCTGGCTTCTTTGAAATACTAATTCAGAGGAAAAACAAATAATATAGTTACCATTATCAATTTAGTTTATATATTTATTTCACTTAGAATTTAAAGAAATTTAAGAATTGTCTTTAACCTAGGAATATTTTTTTTAATGTTTACTATCTTCAAAATGTGTTATTATATTATTTTAGTCTATTGCCTAATATTCTTGTATAAGTTTAATTCACACCATTCTTTTAAGCAATTGAATACAAAATTTGCTTATAGCCTAAAAAGGATAGATAAGAAATACCTGGACTATCATTTATCTGTCTTCTGATACACACAGAGAAATAGTTTGCTGCTAAATATTGTGTTTCCCAAGTGTTATTATTGAAACAACTTGTTAGAGAAGATAGCATTTGATAGCAATCAACTAATTTACTCCAAAAAATATAGTCTCTAGGAATTAATGTCCCAGTATTTAGCCATTGAATGTCTGAAACAAAGGCACATGAGCACAAAAGCACTCTGATTGCACAATTTTATAAGCATATTTTTCAGGAAGGCATTTTCATGGACCATTATCTTTCAATTGCATGTATTTGCAGTCAAAACAATTACATTTTGTTCTAAATGTCAGCCAACAAGATTGCCAACAAAACAGAAGCAAAGCTGGTTGCTCTTAGAAACAACATAACTCACCACTGTTAGTCATTTTTTCTCTTACAATCTCTTCAAACTAGAGTATCTCAGTAGCTTCAGTGCTGTCATTTCATAATTAGAATAGAGTTTAGGGTCTCCAGCTCTCATGATCACAGTAAAGACTTCATAAACTAATTGGAGGGATTAATACTTTCATAATTTTCAAATGTTGCTCATTATTTTTAACGAAAGCAGAAGTCTAATCCGACAACATATCAAAAGTTCCTTTTTAGGGCTCAAAGTGTGCATGGAATTTGTTGTGAGTAGAAGAGGAACAGATACCAAGTTACGGTAATTCCAGTTAAGTGGAAAATACAATGAGGAAATTAAGATAAGTCAGAAACTTTCAACTCTGCCATAAAATGGGAACAAACCTTTTAAAGAGGTGACTATTCTTTTCTGTGAATAAGCTTATCCTTTCCTAAGAAAGGTCACAGCAAGTAACTCTAGATAGAGTAGAATTGAGAAGTTAATGCAATGTGTGTGGGTTCTCTCTCCATACCATATTTTAGGGAGAATTTAGGTCACAGCCAATGATTTTGTCACTTGACAGATCCAGTACTTATCACTTCTACAAATAAGGGAAGATCCAAGTGACACAGAATTCTGCCACACTGGCAGCACATAGTGTTTTTCTGTGGTGAGGTATGGAGTAGGTAATGGCTTCTTTCAAATCCTGAAGGGAAATTAGCTCACAGATTAGCTTTTTGCCTGTGTACTTATACCAAAGACAGCACAGTTAAGCAGGGGTGGGGAAGAAAAAAAAAGAAAGGAAAAAAGGGTATCTTGTCATTTAGATAAGACCAAATATCAGTTCCTGCTAAAGATATATAGACAGGTGTATGTATATTTATATATATGTATATACTTGCACATGTACCTTGATTATTACTGAGTGTGAGAGGTTACTTGTCTTGCATTGTAGTTGTTACTCTGAAGGGTGATACCAATTGTTTAATGAACTCAGTGAAAACATGGCCAGTTTCAAGAAATGGATGAAGTGTGACAATTGATTTTCTGACACGTTTGTCTCACAGTTACATGATACGTTTTTAGCAGGATCAAGAACTTGTTAGACAAGAGGCAAAGCTCATGATACTCACTGTGAATGAATTTGTTTGTCTGAATCAGCTCCCCAAACTAACATTTGCTCAGTGTATTCTCAAATGCCAAGGAAAAACAGTAATCATTTTTGCAAAGCTGTGATCTGGTAGGTAGACTGCTTATTGCAAATGTTTTTAATAAGCTCATGAAGAAAGATATTTTATTCATAGAACACCCCCACCTCCACCCCCAAAGTATGCTGTGGTTGCTTTTACAGCAGATAACGAAACTGCTAACAGTTGGTAGAAATAATTTGATAAGTTGTTTGATTAAACTAGTATGGTAAATAATCCAAACAGAAGTCACAAATGTCATATATATTTAAGGATACATAGTTGATATATGTGAAATGCTCCAGAAAAATAACATAAACAAGTTTAAGTATAGGAAGAAATACAATGAAAAAGTTAGGTCCATGATAATGAAAGAAGATAATTCGAATTTGTTTTTCTTTGGTTGTGAAAGACTGGAGAAAGTAAGGGCATAAAATTGAAAATATGAAGAAAACTCTATGAAAAAGGTGGAAACACTTTGGGGAGAGCTCTGTATAGTAAGCACAAAACACACAATTGAATGCAATACTTCACAGACAACATAACGTCTTGATTCAGGATCATCAAAAGCTTAAAAGAGACTTTGAATTTTTTTTTTCTGCATTTGCTTTCTTTTTAATTTGATTTCATGCTTGGTGAGTGAGAATGCCTATCTGTAGAAAGCAAAATATCCTGATAACCTCTGATCCCACAAGTGAAAGCATTGGTCAGACGTTAAGAGAAATCCAAGAAAAGTGGCCCAGAATTGTACTTTTAACTTTACAAACAAAACAAAAAACACCCATTCACAGTTCTCAGAAGACAGACTGGGTATGCAAAAATGGGCATCCTGTATGAAAATATCTTGAAGTTTTGGTTGATTTGCAGTTACCTATAGCTATGAAGAGAACAAAAAGCAAATTTTAGAGTTTTCTATAAAATATATGTGGCATAAGTAGAAGTCAGAAAAATTATCCCTATTCTCAGAGACTCCTTTGTATGCCTACAGCTTGGCAAGAAAAACAATAATTCCCATAAACAGTTTTTGCATCTGCAGTTTTTGTGGGAAAGCTGTATTGCTCTGAAAGAATTACAATGTGTTTTGTTGTAGTCTGTGTGAGTCATGTGCAAGTCGCTAAAGTCAGAGCCTGTCCTCTGTAAATCCCATCATAATTATGTAGGCCAAGGTTAAAGAGAAAATGTCTGGTTTATGATTCCCCTCACTCTTCTAGCTGTATACAAATTCTTCTAATAAGAAATTTTTTTGAGAAATGACAATTCTTTGCAATTTCCAAAATTCAGTTCAACATCCATAACACAGCATCTGTTTGCAGACTCACTTGGTTAAAATATTATGTTTGCACCTGGTAGCTCTCACAAAAGTTGAAAGAAAAGAAAGATCTGTAGCTACGAAAGACTGCATGCATAACTCCAGCTTTCAACACAGGTAATGCCATTTCCCTGTTTCTGCAGAATGTCTTACATGTTCAAAAATTCCATTTACAAAGAGGATCATCTTTATATTAATTAATATTTTTGACTGAAGAGAAAACTAAACCGGAAAAAAAGTAAAGTGATATACCCATGAAAGAGCACAGGGATGTATCTCTT
>VZTT01061972.1:0-43151 GCA_013400855.1 Buphagus erythrorhynchus
ATTTTTTAAAAAATTATTTATTCTCCCACTCTATTTGTAAGCAAAAGAGCCCAAAAAGACCTTGCTCTGAGCAACACACAAGGCAGCTCAAAAGATCTACGTGGCATTTGAGTCAGATTTTAGAGAATTAAGCCCAGTTTAAAACAACAGCTTTGAGATGGGAGATAACTCTCACTATTTCTGATATCCTGATTTAATGCTTTCAAGGACTGCACACACATTTAAATTGACATTTTAATGTCACAGTTTATTTGAAGAGCTTTAATTGTATTTTATAGAATCAAAGAATGCCCTGGGCTGGGAGGGTTAAAGCCCATCCCATTCCACCCCTGCCATGGCAGGGACACCTTCCACTATCCCAGGCTGCTCCAAGCCCATCCAACCTGGCCTTGGACACTGCCAGGGATGGGGCAGCCCCAGCTTCTCTTGGCAATTTAAGATTTTAGTCTGTTCTGTTTCAGTTTTTAGAAGTATAAAATAGATAAATATCTAAATGAAAATATTTGAGGCAATGAACCCATTGCCCTCTGCAATTCCCAGTAACAACACTGATTCTGCTGTGACCAGGAATAATCCTGCATTAGCACAAAGGTGTTCACCTTTCCCAAAGAAGAGAAGAAAAAATAGCTGGACGCTGAAGCAAATAGAAAGTCCAAATTTCTGGATTTTAATAGTTATTAGTGTAAAAATATGTATTTTAATTTTTCCTAGGGAATTTCACTCTTCCTTGCCCCTCTTTCATTTGTGACTTTCATTCACTAATCACAGCAATAACCAAGGATAAAGAGTTATTTTTGCCAGTCCAATATCCCTGTTATGCCAGCGAACTTTGCAGAAGAACCCCAAACTCAGGCAACTTAAGAATATATTTGTAATATTCAACAAAATAATAAATTCTGCACATGACACAGGAAATAATAATCAGATGATCTCAGCCCCAGAAGTATTTCACTGCTGTGGAAATGCCAGGTTGGAGAGTTCATGTGGAAAAGGAAAAGCCTTGTAACTTCTCCAAACATCAGTCATCACTTCCAGATACCTCTAAATACAGCCATTCATTTCACACTGCAGGATATTGTATTGAAAAGCAAGGCAGGGCCAACACAGCACCTTCTACCACTAAATATGCACTGCACAAACCTTAGCTAAGTGTGTTTTTCCTATTTGGAATAGGGCTCTTTCATTTCCAAAAAAGAGCTTCATGCTTCTCGCAGAGAAAAATATTTATAGCCACATGCAGAAAAAAAAAAAATACAAAAGAGCTTGAAAAGGCAAATCCTGAGGTATTCCAAGATAGCTCCGTGTCAAATACAGAGTGACTCATCCACCTCTTTCAATGAAAATGTTCATCCCAGATAGATCAAAGGCCCTGAGTACACCAAGCCCTTTTTGCTAAACCTGGCAGGAGAGTAAAAAGGTTTTCAATCAGCAGCCACTTGGTGGGAGGTCTGGGAACAAATGAAAGCCAGAAGACGCTGGCATTTGAGAGAGACCATCCCCTACAATGCACAATAGGGACAATGTATATAATGTAAGCACAGTTTGTAAGGAACAGAGGAAAGCCTGGCTGGATGTTTTTGTGCAGCTCTACCAGATGGATCTGATATGAGCAGCTCTGCCTTATTTTTGAATAGACTTTCAAAGATCTCCCCAGTGCCTATCACCCACGTGCTTTCACTGTCACGGCTTTGAAGGCTGGGCTCTTTATTGAGGATTTATTTGGAGCCTGGGTGGATCCTGCCAGCCTGCCCAGCTCTGTGGATGCTGTGCAGTAAAGGAGCGTCTGCAAACTGAGATATTCCTGTGAGCTCCCATTCTGCCGCTTGGGCTTCCACCTCTTCCACCACCCCCACAAAGGTTGGGCTGCGGGGGAAGGGAAACCACAGAACACAGGAAAGCAAAATGTCAAAGTCTAATTTAAAATAACCCTGACCTGCTGCAGCGGCTGCTTGCAGTGGGAGAACACAAGGCTAAAGACTATCTTGCACAGTGGCGTTTTGTGTTGAGCTGCTGCTGCAGCCTCTCCCTCCGGCCGCCCCGGGATGGTCCCGGTTCCCTCGGCAGTCCCGGCTTGGTCCTGGGTCTCCCCGGTGCCGGGGATTCAGCGGTTCCCTGGTTCCCCCGGGACGGTCCCGCATCCCCCATCCCGGGGATTCCCGGTCCCCTCGGGATGCTCCTGAATCCCCATCCCGGGGGTTCCCGGTCCCCTCGGGATGCTTCTGAATCCCCATCCCGGGGGTTCCCGGTCCCCTCGGGATGCTCCCGAATCCCCATCCCGGGGGTTCCCNGCTCGTCCGAGCCGGAATTACGGAATGGTTTCAGTTGGAAGGGACATCAGAGATCATCTTGTTCCACCGCACGGGCAGGGTCACCTTCCCCTATCCAGGCTGCTCCAAGCCCTGTCCAGCCTGGC
Organism: Buphagus erythrorhynchus; assembly: GCA_013400855.1. Lineage (NCBI taxonomy): Eukaryota > Metazoa > Chordata > Aves > Passeriformes > Sturnidae > Buphagus > Buphagus erythrorhynchus. The sequence continues at coordinate 2,414 of VZTT01061972.1, forward strand.
CTTGGACACTTCCAGGGATCCAGGGGCAGCCACAGCTGCTCTGGGCACCCTGTGCCAGAGCCTCACCCTCACAGCCAGGAATTCTTTCCCAATATCCCATCTATCCCTGCCCTCTGGCAGTTTAAAGCCATGATCCCCTCTGTCAAGCACCACTGGGGCTTGGGCTGACCCCATTTCCTCAGGACTAATTTTTGGGACCGTGAGCTCTCACAGTCAGAGGGGACACTGTGTCCCCTCCTGTGAGGGTTAAATAAGAATTAACATTTCTGGGTGTGTTCCATGCTCAAAGGTTCAGCATTTCTGTGCAGCAAAGCCATCATCCCACATGCCTCTCACTGAGTGCTCTACCTCGCTGTTTGTGGGGAATGGACAGAACTGAATCCTGTAAATGCTCCTTAACTCCTTCCCAATTTCCTTTGTCCTCCTGCTTTGCTGGCTGTTGTTTACCACTTCCAGCAGCAGAGACAGCTGGCCAGGAGAACAATTTCCATCCTGCAGCATGGCTCATCCATGGCCAACAAATGGCCAGAGGGACTGGGAATACACAGACTGCCCAAATCATCCCAGGGGAAGGGGAAGGGAAGGGAAGGCAGCACTGCCAGCCCACAAGGCACAAACTCCAGCTCACTCCACACTGGGATACTCCAAACACAAGGAGAGGGATTGACAGAGGCTCGTGTTAACACCACACTTACCAGGGCACGGGTTACCCCAACTGCATCAACTTTCCAAACACAGGAATCATCTGGGCCACGATGCTGCAGCCCTGCCCCTGCAGCTGAACACGGTTTTTAGGGAGACATTACAGTGAAAAAAGCTCAGTTGCAAGTTCCTTGAGTTTTTCTGCTATATTTTTTGTAACTTTTTAAATATTAACTGTGCAGAATTGACGATTCCTACAGAAGGGAAAATCCTGACACTAATATGCTTCTCAGTCATAAAGAATTCATGCATTTTACCCTGTTTTGAAACTCATTAACCAAGCTTCTGAAAGCAATTTTTCCATGACCCAAAGTACCAAACAGTTTGAAAATTTCTCTGGGTAACAGTTGCCTACAAAGCACTTAAAATTTATAAACTTCTTGTGCAGTTTGTGCCATTTATCATTGCTAAAGTAAATGGAAGCAGTGGAATCGACTATGCATCATGAGTAATATAATGCAATATTAAAGGACACCCAGTGGAGCACTTTAGAGGCTGAAGGATCTAAATCATACACTCAGTGCTGGGAAAATGTGGAGCATAAGGAAAATGTGCAGCACCATTTGTTGGTGGCTGGAGCTGTCAGTGCTCAGTGTTCTGTGAGCACAGGGGTACAGGACTGACAGCAGGGATTTACTGTTTGTGTGAATGAGGAGAGAAAGGAACACAGGAAAGAATTCCTAAGGAGTGATCACAAGCGTTTCCATGCTGCCCAAGCTACACAAAAACTTGCAGGGAGACGAGGAGATGGGTTCAGGGAAAGGAAAAGCCCAACTTTTCTCATCTTCCTCCCCACTCCTTCACTGCTTCTTACCCATATCCCAGGAGAATATATAGATTTGTTTTAGCATAATAATCAGCCACTGGAATTACACTTTGGAATTATTTTCTTTCATTCTCTGTTTTTCAATATATTTTGGTTTTTAATCTTTCACTCATTTTCTTTCCCTCTTTTTGATTTTGCTTCAGTCCCACTGAAGATGCACAGAATCATGATGTAAGAATTAAGTTACCCTTTCCATTCCTCTGTTCCTCCTCCAATAATCTGGAAATTCCATCAGCTGGAGGATGTGGGACAGGGATGGATGGGGCAGACAGGGAGGCACAGACACAAATCCTGCGTGGTGTAGGGCTGTGCTGATACTGAGGAAGAGTTTTAGCAGAAGGATCAGAACAAACCCTAATAATGTTACAGAAACTGTGAGATGAAAATGAAAGTTTAAATTCCTTAAGTGTTTATCTTCATTTGTCCATTTTTGGCTCTTAAGATGGACACATGGACATTACTATCCCCAGCCAAATGATGAGAGGATTTATGAAAGACGAAGCAATACGAACTTCATCTCAAAAGTCTCAAAATGCTATTTAATTCCTGTTTGTGTCTTTAGTATCAAAATATACATTATTTTTCTGGTATGATGGTCAAACAGTTCTATTGCTTTTCTGGGATAATTACTTGTATTATTAGCAAATGAGCAGCTTCTGAAATCATAAAAGTGATTTTCAGAGTGCTCTGTTTTCAGAGTTTTTAATCAGAAGCTTCTCTCCATCACAATTACAGAATAAAAGTTTGGGAGAAAATAGATACAAATATTCCAATGACTCAAGAACACACAAGAAATAATTAATTTTGAAAGCATATTTATCTGTTTTAAGCTTATGGTCTTTAATAAAATCTCCTGATTTTAGAGAGCATTTTTGGCTTTTGGAAGCTACCACTTGGATCTATGAAGCTGCTTTTCACAGCCACTACCTTCAAATCTTTGCAGAAAACATCTGGGGCTGACACAGGGAGCAAACAAGGCAGCAGGAGTCACATCAGCACGAGTGCCTCGTGCTTCCCTTGATGCTTTTAATGACAAAAGTACCTTTATTTGTAAAACCAGCAATGTTTTATCAGGTACCCAATAACAGGGATCACACCATGCAGCCAGTGAGTGAATCTGCCCCAGGAAAAGCTGGAGGTTCCACATGGCTGGAATGATTATTTACACCCAGGAGTCCATGGAATCTTGGCCTCCAGTGACAGCTGGGCCTGGCTGGGCTGGGGGGCTCCAGTGGGAACTTCCCAGGCAGAATGGATGTGCCAAGAGGACATCACCCCTTCCAGGACATTTTCAGGTCTCCCACCTATCCAGACTGATGCTACCAAGAGCAAACTTGAGCTGAGGACATGTGGCACCCTCACCAACATCCCCAGTTTAGTCTGGAAGGAAAAGATTTCCCATTTCCAGCTCTACCTGACATCCTGGTCAGCTCATCTCCGCCTCCAGATTCAACAAAGCACCACTGCATTGTCCTCCCATAAAATCCCACCCTGTCCCACATGGGGAGCTCATGGAATTGTAAATTAGGCTCTGAGCTTCTTGAGGATCCTTTGGGAAAGCCTTAAAAGGGAGGCCATGTTCATATTCTAATATTCCAGCTATATTCAGTGCAATATCAAAGTCTAGTCCCCACGGCTCTGATTTCCAAAATGCCAAGTCTCTGCAGGACACACACACACACTTCAGAAACAAAACACCATAAAAAGATCAAAGATCCCTCTGGGAATATATTCTCTGCACTCTTCAAAGCCAAACGTCCCCTCACTTGCCCCCTTGTAAACTGATTAATTTCAGTGGGAAGAGTGCTCACAAAATCAGCAGATCCATGCAGTGAGGATAAGTGTTTGTACATGCTAACTCCGCCAAAAAAACCCTCAGTATTTTTCTCTGCTCAACAGAAACAACAGGATTTACACTAATTCTCATTTCCAAGCTGCAGTTGGTGTTTAATTTGTTAGCAGGCAGCTTTTCCTTGAGTGGTTTTGCACATGGATGGGATGCAGCCCCTTTCCCTGGATGCAGGAATAAATGAGAGCACCATCTGGCCAGGCCCTGCCTGCTCCAGCCCAGCGCCTGCGGTGCAATTCCAAAATGTGAGGAATGCTCACCCAGAAGACTCCTTCACATCCTCCCTCCTATTGACTAAAGCTGCTCTGTCCCTTCTGGGCTGCTTTAGAGAAGGATTTGGTGGGAAGACGAAGGCTCTGAAATCCAAACCATCTTCAAATGTGCCTGTGTGTGGTCTGAGCAGGCAGCTATGCAATGAGAAATGGGAAGCCACTAAAATGATTCTGCTTCTAAATATTTTGACCTTTATTGACATTTATAAGTAGCAGGCAGCTTAATTACCAATTAAAGGAAGTTATTAGCTACAAAAGAAGCCTGTTCTTTTTTTTTTCCCTCATGGCTCCTTTCCCAAAGCAGGGCTGTTAGATGAGATGTCTGTGGCAGGACAAGGCAGAGGAGCCCAGGAGACCTCGGCTACTTTATGGCAAATCTGCACAGAAATCCTTATAGAAGTCAAAAACCTTCATAAAGGGGATATCAGGGACAGCCCATGCAGAAAAACAGATTCTCCATTGCTGCTGAGGTTCAAGCCTTGTTTTACAGAACTGTCCCATTTTCCTACATGGAATTGCTTGATGGACATTATTTCTGGCTGATTTTCTTTCAAGCACGTCCATAAAAAGACCTCCCCAAAGTAGTATTTTGTGGGGCTTTTTCCTCTTTTATTTTTTTTTCTTCACAATATGCATTTAGGGGTTGGCCTGAGGAGCTGAGAATATTCAGGACTTGGTTCCTAATCCTGTCACACACTGTTAAAACAACTGGAAGTTTTGCCCCAGAGATGGATGAATTCCTAGAGCAAACAAAGCAGCTCCTTTAAAATCACCCAACTCTTCATACCAGATTGCAAGGTCTAGGAGCTCTACACATATTTATTGTCCCACTAGAGCACTGGGATTGTTTGCTGGGTGATGGCACTCATGAGAACATCTTAATTTAAAAATATATATTGGAATGATCAATGCTCTCCCATAATTTTAGAGTATCTTTCAATAAAAACTAGGTACAACATACCAAAACTGCAGGATGAGCAGAGCTCTGATACTGACAGATGTAGGTATGACTTTTAAAACTAAATTAATGCTAATATGAATTTTAAAAATAGTCTTGTGAAAGAATTACCCTACACTTATATTATTTTCGGTTCTGTAATGCACATTAATGTTGTTTTAAGAGTCTTTATGTATGAAGGGAGACACAATGTAAAGAAGATATGGAAACCCAAAGATACTTAAAACATTATTTCCTCCCTGGGTGAATAACCCCAAGGTATGAATTCCCCAGTAGCTGGGAAGGTGGATGAGTGATCCAAACCTCATTTTGGAGTATGATAGGGGAGATATGAAAGTTCCAGGCACAGTGATTTAGCTTTTCCTCAATTCTTCTCCTGCTTTTATCCAAAGAAGTCCCACAGTCCTTTCCACCAACCTCAGCTTCTGATTTTCTGACAAACTTCTGGACTCCCAAGTAAGAATTTAAATGTTATTTTTTTCTTTCCCTGAATTCTTACCCTGGATCTTCAAGGCTTTTTCTGCTTTGTATTCTTTAGACCTTTTCTATTGAGTTGGTTATCCACTCTCACTTTCAGAGGGAAAAAAAATTTTACTTTCAACATATTTGAAATTTAAGTTTGATCCTATAACCACTAAAGTCTAAGACAACAAGGATAGTCTGTTCAGAGGGAGTAGAACAGCCCCAGGTCTCTGGACATCATGTTTTCAATCAGGGAGCCTTCACATTTAAAAGGAAATCATTTGCATCATGTTCATATTCATTGTCCAACTACACAGGATGGGAAATCTGCTGGATAAAAGTTTAAATGTGCTGATGGCAGGAGGGCAGAGCTGCTCTCAGCTGTACCTGCTGCAGGAAATGCCATCAAACCCCTCTGCAGCCCCAGCTGAGGGGAACCAGCCCTGGAAGGTCAGCTGAGACCCCTGTGGGGGATTTCACCCCAGGAACAAATCCAGAACTAAAGCTCCAGGGAAAGAGGTTACCACAGGGAAGCTGCTGCAGCCTGACACAGACATCCAGTTATTAAATGTCTGAGAAGAAATTCTGCTCAGATATATTTTCCTGCAGTTTAATAACAAGGAAAGCTTGTGCAAATATCAGCTGCAAAGACTTGGGAAAGCAAATCCAATCCAAGCTTGCAACAGTGAACAGGTATCAGTAATAATGAAATATTTGCCTGGATTTTGACAGCCTTGAACAATTCAGTAAATCCTAGCACTCCACGTGCACAGCCTGATAATAATAATTATTATTATTATCAGGCAGCTGCACTGCCCTTGAGAACTGGGCAGTGGGTTCTGGGAGGAAGGAAATTGCTGCCACATGCAGTAAATAAAAAGAAGTTTTAAAAAAAGAAATACACACAGAGTTGTGCTGCAGAATCATTCCATTGAGTCTGGCTAGAAACACAGGCAGCTACAAACCAATCATTCATCTCCAACATAAACACAGATTGGGCTCGACTTGCAGTAACATAGGTTGAGATTTTTAGTAGATGACATAAATAAATGTATTTTTATATTTCCTGACCACATTAAACTTGAAATCAAGAGTTCTAAAATTTGAGCCATACACTGTAAGGTTTCTAATAGCCAATAAATTCAGACAGTCACACTGAAGCAATGTTTTCTCCTTAAAGGTACATTTTGCTGCAGTGTATACAAATACAAGGGGACTTGGTTTTTTATGGATTTGTAATTTTATGTAGCTGAACATGATCATTCAATAAAGGTTAAAGTTCTCTTAGGAGGACAGCAAGATGGAAACCACTTCAGAAGGCACAATCTCTGATCCCAAATATTATTTCCACATGAAAAGACATTAGTAAGAAGATGGGGGAAGGTTGAAGAAAATTACTTTCTCCCAAAAAAAAGACTAGTTGAGGAAAGGTAAAACATTCTGGCTCAAGAACATCAATGTATTCCTCTGTTCCACTTCTGCTACACTAAGAAAGCACAAAACCAGTTTTTATCCTGCCCAGTCATCTACTTCCCATGTGTAAAGTAGGGATCAGAGAGCTGGAATTCCTTCAGGTGGTGTTAAAGGAATGAACGATCCTAGAGAATCACCAGTAATACTTAAGAGCTAAAATACTCCATAATCAAAGGTCATTTTTCATCTCCAGCCCTTACAGCACTTCAAAGTGGAGCTCAGCACTATCCCCATGATAACCCACACTGGGAAATGGACTACAGCAGAGCAAGGAATTGTTCAGCTTCTCAGGAAGGGCCAGCAGCAATGTCAGGAGTGATTTCAGCTGGCAGAAAAGGTGTGTGAGATGCACAAGGCTGATGCCCAGCAGTCAGAGAGCTCAGGGCTAGGGATCACAAGGCTGAATTTCAGCTTTGCTCCCCACACAAGCTCTGGCTGAAGGACACAGCCACTGCCCAGGCTTGGAAGGCAAATCCCTCACCACAGAAGGAGCCTGTTTGTGTTTTGGACCCAGCACTTTCAGTGGGTCTCTCACAGAGACATGTTCCCAGTGGGGGAGCCATAAAGAGTCAGTGTGTGCTGGCTCCAGAGCCCCTCATTGCCTGGATGTGCTGGAAAAGCCAAGTGGAAATGTCTGAGTGCTGATGTCACTGCAGCACAATCGCTTTGGAGGCTGCTCAGCTTTCCTCGGGGCGCCCATTCCTTGCAGGAGCCTCGCTGAGCTTTGTCTCCTGCCTGGAGGTTTATGAGCAGAGAGAAGTGAAGATGGCAGCTGAAAGTCTCACTTCACAACGAGGCAAATCATCCTTTGAAGGGAGAATTTGTCATTCCTAGCCCAGTTTAAAAACCAGCAGTTGAGACTGAGTAAATGAAATGGATGAGCAGAATACATTTGAAATCACCAATGCTATCAAGGGGAATTGAGATAAAATCAATAAGAACTTCCCCACCCACCTAAGTTAAGGTTGAAAAGTCAAGTGTTCAAGGGCTGGAAATACCAGAGTTTAGGCTGCCATGTGCAGTCCTAATTCACATCTCCTGTGTGATACAATTAAAAGCTATTTTTCCCCATGGCCTCACCCCATTTAGTGGGCAGGATGAACAGAGCTATTCAGTATTGCTGGTTGGGTGGTTTTTTTTACCTTTTTGAGTCAATGTGTGGCCTTGGCTTTATTTATAGCATGCCATTTAAACTCTTCACTGAAAACACAATTATTCACATCCTTGTGGGTTTTAATATAACACTTATCACAGAAATATTTGCTTCAAAAACATAACAAATGTCTCATGACAAAACCCCTGCCAGTGAGGTAGGATGGTAGCACAGTCCCTTGAGCCCAAATGCTTAATCAGAATCAGAGGTCCCACAAGCTTGTTTTGCTTAGGATGAGATCATCTGAATGTAATACAGTGTATAATATATTCTTGGGTTTTAGCAAACCAATGGTAACAAGAACCCATTTCTCTGGGACAGAGCTCCAAAACTTGCAGTGCCCTGAGTTCTGGCTTTGGGAAAGCATCTGTTTCCTTTCAGCAGTGGCCACAGCAATTGCAAACCTTGTTCTCTGTGGTTTAAAGCACCTCCTTCTAAGACCATGGGGCAAACAAGCAAGGCCTGATCTGAAGCAAAGTATTGTGGCAAAGTAAGGCTGGAGTGAAATTATTCCTGGCTCACTTGATTCTGGAGGAGTCACACTGAAACTTGCAATTTAAAAGGCAAAAGAATTACTCCTACCTTTGTCTGCAGGCCTCTGTACATGCATGTGGTTATGTAATACACCTAAACACAAAACAGTTGTCATATCTGATTGCAAAAAACCTGAAACATCTTTGAATGTGTAGCACACAACAGTGCTAATGTTCTTTTTCAGCAGTTAATCAACCATCAGTAAAGGTTTAACAGACTTTAGGTCAGGCACTACACAATCATTCCTCTCACAGACAATTCACATTTACCCTTTTAATTTGAATCTGGGTTACAAATCAAGTAACTTTTCTTTTGAGACATTGTAGAAAAAAATGTTGCTTCAGGTTCTTCCACAATTGTATTTCAAGTTTATAGAAGCCTGCAGTCCCACCTGCACATCCTGTCAGGGAAATCAATCCATGATTCCCTGTCATGCTGCTTGTTTTACAGCAGAGGGTCAGAGAAAAATGCTTGTTAGAAACATTTTTAAAACATTTACTCACTGTTCTGACAGCCCTTAGGATCTTTTTTCCTTCTTCTGGTCTGTGTTGCTTATCTCCCACTGTTCCTCATGATCCTGATGCTGTCTTCAGGGGCCAGCTGAAAGAAAAATGCACAATGCCAACAGTTTATATCCATCAGACTGGAAACCTGGCATGTTTGGAGTATTGTTATTATTATTTTTGTTACAAATATGTTTTGGAATTTGTATTTTTGGCATAATGGGAAGATTCATCCTAAAGAATGTAGCTTAGCTTTTTAAAAACATGCTAAATCAGTTTGGATCATATCAAATTGAAGTATTTCAGAGATGACTGGGACTAAGACTCTTTCTTTGTTGTAGCAAAAAGAAAGTTCATAAATATAATCTCAAGTACCACTTAGCAGCATCTTAAATACTTAAATACTGTATTAAAATACTGCTATTATTATTGTGTTTAGACTGTATTTAACCCTTCCCATGGCAAAGAGTTAGAGGCTCTCAGAACTCACTAAGCCAGGCTGCAATTTGCTACACTTTTAACTGATTTACCTTCAGCTCAGTTCCCAAAACAATCAGGAGGCTGTGCTGGAGCACAGTACTGAGGCAGGTATTTCATTTTAAGAACATATTCAATCTCCAGTGGCGTCACTTGGTTTAGAACTTGAGCTGAAGTTGGGTTGAAGATTAGTGAGGCCTTGTGTCTGAATTTATCCCTGAAAAAGCAAAAGTAAAAGATTTTTTTTTCTATTTGCTGGTTTTGTTTGTTTGATTTGATAAATAACCTACAAGAGAGTCAGGCCATGGCACCAAACAACTGTCACTGTAAGAGCTGTGAAAGAATTTAGATTATCCCACTTCATATTCAGTTTCTCCATGAAATTTTAAATTTTATTTAGGAAATAGAGTCTGGCAGTTTAGAAAGGAGTTTTCTCAGGCTGTGCTTATGTGAGCAGAGCCCTCCTGTCCCTGGCAGCCCTGACACTGCAGCTCCTGAGGCTGCACAGAACATTCTTCTCCCTTTGCTGCCCTTCCCCACCTGCCCTGGCCAGGCAGACAGAGAGATCCCTGAATGTTCAACCAGAAATCAGAGTTTCCAGCTCCCTGGTGCCCTGTGCAGAACCTTTCACTGGCATTTTTCAAACCTGCTCCCAGCTGAAGGGCAGAGGAAGCCAGGGCAGCCAGGCTGGCAGTGCCCAGGCTGTGCCCAGGCTCCCAGTGCTGCCTTTCCCTGGAGCACAGCTCCGTGCTCTGCAAGGCTCCAAACTCTCCTCTCCAGCCTAAACCTCCAGCCCTGGGCAGAAGCAAAATTAGTCTGAATGTCTTTAGTTATTAAAGTGTTTTATCTGTCCACTCCCTGACAATTTGTGCCTGTCTGGTGCATGAGAAAGGGCCCTTCTGGGGCAAAACCACAGATGAAATGTGTTTTAAAACTGAATTTAAAGCCCTGAATGTGGATGTTTCATAATCTAAGCTGAATATCCATAGAAAGAACAATTGTATGTTCTCAGTAATGACCTAATTCAACTAATTCAATAATGAACTAATTCAAGCCCTTCCAAAACAATTCATGAACTCTTACTCATTATCAACTGACAGTGCTTGGGGACCTTCACTAATTACCACTATTCTTTGGTGCTGGATGTATTTATGTCATGGGTGCAGGGTAAAGATGGACATGGAAAGAAAATATAACTGTTTCTTTTTGTTCCTACTCACAAACAGTGATGGGAAAACCTCCAAAAGCTTTCTTGCTGTTTTGTGGTTGTCAGGACTCTTCATTTTCTCTCATTCCCAAGCTTCAGAAGCTTCCTCTTTGTGATTGCAAACAGATGATGGCAGAGGCAGCAATTAGACTAATCCAAGTAAATTCCAATCACTGGTAGCCTGCAGCAGCTTGCAGTGCTCACATCAAATGGAGGCCCACCCTTAGCACGAAGCTGTCAGCAGGAAAAGAGAAATTAAATTTGATTTTTAGAAGCAAATTTCTGTGACCTCCCTCATTGCACCCAGGAGTATCTATGACATCTGTCATTTATTATATATCATGGCTGGGATTTTTAACCAACCACTGAGCTTGGGCATTCCAAATCCAGTGTGCACCTTTGACTGTATCACTGCGAAGTCTCAGGAGTTTTGATCATCTGGGAGTTCCACAAAAGGAGGAAGTGTCTGCACCTCTCTGCACACACCAAGAAACATTAAAAATATCCAATTTAGGAGCTCATTTGACAATTACACCTTCAAAATTGGAGCTTTTAGTACAACCAGAATAGATTCTGTAGATTTATCCTGTCCTTGCCAATCTTTACAATCTTTCTATGCAAAACAGAGGTGGCAGGTTCTAAAACAGTTTAATTTTTTTTATAATGACCTCAATAAAACCAGTGGTTAGTGATAGCAGCTACTCAGTGAGCTCAATGAGCATAAAATATGAGAGCAGTGCCTTTCATCATAGTGCAGGAGCTGCTAAGGAAATTTAGTGTTAGTTTCAGGGTCACACATCTCCACGTTTTCTCAGGAATCCCTGTTCAAACACAAGATCTCCCAGACTCTGGAGGTTTCCTTGCAATGAAGACTGTCTCCAGAAGCTGCCCACAGATTTCCCAGGATACCAGACTGGTGCTCCCCACAGTAAAGCAAAGCATCCTCATTTCTCTTCCTTCCAATGTTCTTCCATAATTCCAAGGTTTTTCTCTGAAAAGCAAAACCAGGTCATAAACCCAGTAGAGCTTTAGACAAAAAGTTTCCAAAAGCAGTAAATATAATGCAAGGAAAGTCATTTTGTAACACAGAAAAATACAAGCACAGTTATACAAGTGTTCTTGTTCCAAGAACAATTGTAAGCGGGTTTTGTTTTGATTTGGAAAAAACTCCAATATCTCAGTGTAGTTGCAGCAGACCACACACTGGAAAAATTACGTGGTTTTCTGGTGGCTGTATAATAAGAAAGGATTTTTCTCTCTGAGACAGAAAAGGCCTATTCAAGGTTGGAAAGGGAGTGTAGCTTGGAAGAATGAAGAATCAGGAAGCTGAGGAGATAGGTCAGAATTGTGTGAGGATGATGTGGTCTCGTTGTCTGAACAGCTGCCAGGGAATTAGGAAAGACAGCTTCTCCTTTTTCATCAAAACATAAGGGCTAAAAGCAAAAATCCAATAAATAGCAGGTTTAGGGTGTTTGCTGTTAGGGCTGGCTCCGTCCCTGGTGTCTAGCTGGAGATAAGAGGTTTTGCAACACAAAGTGGCACAGATAGAAAATAAAGTGGGAGGATAAGCACAATGGTTTTGTGATGGGCTCACACAGAATCCTGCAGCAAGAGAAGCCATAAATATCTCCAGCATTTATGGATGAAGATCCACACCAGACAAGTGAACAGCATATAAAGCACTCACAGAGTCAGTCTCTGACTTCACACTCATGGAGTAAGGCCACTGCAGAAACTGCTTTCCAGGTTATTTTACTGCATTTTACTTCATTGGGCAATTTTGGATGGACTCCAATGAGTAGATTTTTTAAAAACATTCTTTTTACCAATAAAACACAATAAAAGATTTTATAGCCTTGATGTGTTTCTGGCATGGTTTAAAAACTGCTGCTAATAAAACTTTTCCAAGAGGAAAAAATGACCAAGCTGTCACAATGTAAATATGATCTTTTAATTTTTTTTTTTTTAATTTGAGGTTTTATGCAGGAAACTGAGAAAAAACATCACAGGAAAAGATTATGTTAAGAAAACCTATGCAAGCACAACTTAGTGTGAACAGTGTCATGTTCCTGGCAGCCCATGTTCAATGCACTTGGAAAGAATTGTGTTTTCATGCACACCAAGGGCTGGCTCCTCCTGACCACTGAGTCAGTGACAATTCACCAAGTGACTTCAGTGATGCCCTAAAGCAGCAGCCTGCCTTATGAATATGGCACCAGGCAGCCAGAGCAGAGCTCTGAGCTCAGTCCTGGCCTGATCCAAGCTCCCTGTGTGAGATCCATGCAGCTTCTCACATGGAGAGAGGGGTGATCAGTCAGTCTGCTCCCCCTGCCAGCTCTCTGAACAGTCCCAGCCTCTCCTGGCACACCAAAGCCTTTGTTCTTGGGGTGTTTTTAGGTGTAATTATGATTTAACAAGGAATGAGTAATGCCCACCCCTAATCATCACAACTCTGGCATCGTTCAGCAGTGTGGTGACTCTGGTTCACTGCCCTTCTCGGTTCTGCAGGAGATAAAAAGTGCCAAATGCCAAAAGAAGTGATAAAAATGTGCCTTCAGCACCCAAGTCCCCTGCAGCAGGAGCCGTGTAAACAGCACTGCCCTTCCTGTGCATCACAGCTGCAGAAGCTGAGGGATTTTCAAGGATCATCCCCCTGTCCCTGAAAATGGTCCCTCCTGAGGGGAGCAGGAGGGCAGGGAAGTGTACAGAGAGACCTGCAGGGATGAACAAGGAACTCCTGGTGATATTCCTGCTCTCATTTCAGTGCACTTTTTACTTCTGAGATCTCTCTTCTGAGAGGCTCTGTAAGAACTGCAATGTTGTTATTTATTTTGTGCTACCAGGCAACATTCTCAGTTATGAAATTGGCCACACGAGGGCACCAGCACTGCTCAGGGAAAAACAAGAAAAAGGCTAAAAAAGACAAACTGAGTAGCCAAAAGAATAAATAGGAGTTTGTTTACAAACTGTACAGCTGCAAAAGCACAGGATAGCAGGGTCAGGACAGGAGTCACCCACCCAGAGCATCCAGCAGCTCCAGGGGTGCACAGCAGGGAGGAGGAAACCCCCCACCATCAAAAGCAAAAGGAGCTGAGCTGCTCCTGCTGCCCCTGCCAGGCTCCCCTTGCCCAGAGATGCTTTTCCTCAGAGTGGGTGGGGGAAAAGCTCCCACACCTTTGTTGTATTCGGTGCCCAGAGCCTCCCTCTGCCCTGGCTCAGGCTCTGGCACAGGGGCAGCAGTGACCTCCAGGCTCTTCCCCCTCTCCCTCAGCACAGAAAGGTTTTCTCACCTGAGAGCCAAGTGAGCAGAGATGTCTGAAATCACATTTTCAGCCCAGCAGTGGTTACCTCGTTTTGTGCCTTTTCAATGGACATTATCTGGGAGAGGGACTGAATGTAACTCCAGAAGTAAAAGAAATGAGAAGTTGTAGTTTGAGCTGAACATCCAGACTGGGTGAGTTGCTTTTTCCACAAAGACATCACCATAAGGAATTCCTTTAGAAAGAAAAGAAAAAGCAGGTGATTTTTCAAGCCTGCATCTCAATTATCTGATTTTAAATGATGCCATGTAAAAACAAAGCCCTTGGCCTCACCAAATCTGTCTCTGAGTTCTCCCTGCCAAACACCATCCAGGATACAGACATTTGTACCAAGAGAAAATCACAGAATTCAGAATACCAGAATGCTTTGAGTTGGAAGGGACATTAGAGATTACCTGAGTCCACCCCTGCCATGGGCAGGGACACCTCCCACTGTCCCAGGCTGCTCCAAGCCACATCCAACCTGGCCTTGGACACTTCCAGGGATCCAGGGGCAGCCACAGCTTCTCTGGGCACCCTGTGCCAGGGCCTCACCTTCCTCACAGAATTTCTTCCCAATATCTCACCTAAATTCCCTTTTCAGTTAGAACTCATCCTTGGCCCATCACTGTAATTCCTGATGAAAAATACCCTGTTCAAGAGCCAGTCCTGTATGAATGTATAGATGAGTGCAAAGCTAATTTTGCTTACAAAGGAAAATCCTCATTGCTAACAGATTCCTGTGGTTAAGCTAAAGCTTGTCCTGCAGCATTGACTGTGCATACAAAAGGATTGTTCTTTTTTGTTGACTCTAAGTGAACAAAATGCTGTTTGCAACTAGATGTTTCTCCCGAGGTTTCGTGATAGCCTGGATTAATTCCATACAATTATTCTGGGAAAGTAAATTTATTCTGAATGCCCTGGCAGGTTTGTGGCAGTTCAGAGGAATCTCCCAGATAGGACACATCTGTTGTGAAGAACACCAGGTAAGGCAGGAATGGGGGGAAATTAAAATAACTCCAGCTACAATCAGGGTCACAGCTGCCAGACAAGGGGGTGAAAAGGGTTTTACAGGACCATCCTTACAGTCTGAACTTATTAAACCGTTTTGTAATATTTGAAAAGCTGTTCCTTCTACTGTTTGTAGGGGGATATGCCAGAAAACCACCAGAGCAATGAAGAGCTCCAAAATGCATGTATGAATTTGAAAAGTGTTTGTTTGAATATTCCACAGCAAACTGTGCATAAAATTGTTTTATTCAATAGAGGGTGCTGTAAAATCCTAAAGTGCTTTATTGTGCTTGAGCAGTTCCTGAGGTACTGAAATTATTTCTAATTTTTCTACTAAGAACAATCAATCCAAAAGTGACAGAGCCCATGGAACATTTCCTGCTCTCCTGGATCCTTTTCCTGGGACTGTTGGTCAGTGCTAATGAGAAGATGAAGAGCAATGCAAAATTTAAATTTACTGGCTAAGCCAGAGAGCTACTGGAAATGTCTAAGTTAAACTCACGTGTATTTGCAACCTTTTATATTCAAACTAAAAGCAATTCTAGAGTATTTAGACCTGATTTAAAATGTTTGTAGTCTGCTCCAAGCTTTTTTTAACCCTGTAATCTAAATGCTCCAATTTGGAATGTCAAGGTGGAGACATTTTCAATCCAGGACTAAAGCCTTTAATGCTGAAGTAGTTACATTTTCCCAAGCCAGCTGTGCAGTTCCTGTGTTAATTAGGAGATATGGGATGATCATTAATAAACAGAGGAACAAGACCTCTCTGAGGTTGTACATTTATTACATATTCTGAAAAGGGGGTCAGTCCTTTGCCTTTTGTTTTTTGCCAAACTAGGGAGTTCATTTTGGTGAGGAGCCAACCTGCAAAGCAGCTCAGGTACTCCAATGCAAAACATGATTATTTTAAATATTTGTTCTACTTTTCCTCATGGTCCAACCCATCTTCAGATTCACCAACAGATGCTCAGGAATGTAAGACATCCTTTGGGGACAGTATCAATTTGGGGAACACAGTGCTTTTCTAAAAAGCCCTTCTGAAACGTTACTTAACTCAGCTAAAATTTGTCTCTGTAATAGTTTAACTTGATGTCATAGTCTAAAATTGATGCTAGGACTGGATAAAAAGGACAACATCAAGATAAAAGCTGCAATTAATTAAAACTGCAATAATTGCAAGTATTATTTTCCTTTTCAGCTTCCACAGGGCTTGTTGCCTGGACAGGTGGGAAGATGCTAGCAGCATAATCATTTCTTTCTTGTCATGTTTAGAGGGTTTTAGTTACTGATATTTGTTGGACAGTTTGAAATTCAGAACTAAATAGGTACCAACAAAGAGACCTTTAGGCTAAAGATAAGCAACATTATAGAAAATATGTGGCTTCTAATAATTCTAATTTTGCACCTCAATCTTCCCTCATTTTCCCCACCCTGCCAGAAGTTTAACTGCTCCTTCCACTCAGCCCAAGCCTTCAGCCTTCACTTTTAGTTCCCATCCAGCAGAAAAAATCAGCTTTTCCCTTTTGACCCCCCCAAGGCCATTTGAGGAGCAGCAAGCCCTGACAGAGCTCTTGTGTTTTCCCTGGCAGAGAGCAGCTGGTGAGGATGAGGAGGCACATCCTGAGGTGCTGGGCTGTGCTCGTGGCACTGCTGGGACCGAGCGTGGCCGAGGACTTCCCGTGGACCAAGAACAACCCAGGCTCCTTCTACTACGGCACTTTCCCAGCTGGTACCTTCCAAGCCCAGCTGCTTTGGGTGTTGGAATGTTCTAGATCTGCTCCTGTGTTTGCACAAGGAAGTGACACAAAGGTTTTCCTTGTCCTTCCAGGGAAATGGCAGGAACAGAAATGGAGGTGGCTGCAGAATGCAGGAACAGGAACACTTTGGGATCTGCTCCTGGGAATACAGGGATCCACGTGGCCCTGCATTCCATAGATCCACTTCAACAGGAAATACAGAGCAAAGGCTCACATATTAACAGTTCATATCCACATCTCCCTGACTCAAATGCAGTGTAGCAAGTCACACCTGAGAACCCTTCTTCTTTTTTATAAATTACCTACAATTAATGAAATAAACTAAAATACACTTTGTTATGCAGCGAATTTAAGAAATTAGTGAAATAACTGTGCTGGGTTTGTTTCAAATTATTCAGTATTATCCAATCCACTCTTCAGTATGGATTTATGAACCTTATGCTTTCTTCATATTTAAACACATTTCATCCAAGCAAAATCAAAACTAGATAAGTAAAACTACTGATTGGTTTCCATGCTCAAGTTTTTAAGTCATTTATGATATGGTATTTTGTGTAACAATAGGGAAACAATCCAGAATATTTCTGTATATTTTACATAACATCTAAACTTGTAATTGCTAAAACTACCATGCACACCAGAGGGAGAAATGATGTAGAAACGGAATTTGTTTTTTTCAGTAAGACATTTCTGCCACACTATCAATGCTGTACCTCATCACTGTAACATAAAGATTTTAAAGGTTTAATAAATGAAAGGATTCAATTCCTTTTTCAGTGCATCAGAACAGGACACCTTCAGTTTATTACCCATTTTTAGACCTATTTAGGCACAGGTACATTTTGAATGTAGAAAACCTCAGCCTCTCCAGCAGTGCTTACTTTCCCTGTCAGTTCCTTTCTCCCATGAACATTTAGCACCAAGACCAATCAGCAGGAAAATGTTTCAATAACTCCCCTGGTTTTACATTCAGGTTTCTTGTGGGGTGTTGGAAGTTCTGCCTACCAGACAGAAGGGGCCTGGGACAAGGATGGGAAAGGACCAAGCATCTGGGATGCTTTCACTCACAGGAAAGGGAAAGTGGTCAGGAACGAGACGGGAGATTCCGCCTGTGATGGCTACTACAAAGTCAAGGTATTGTTCAAGAGGAATTAATTACAACTCTGCAAATGTTCTGGGGCCATTCCTTGATCCAGGTTTCCCATTTTGAAGGACCAGCTTTAGCTGCTTTAAAGGCTTATTTAACTTAGGAATCCAAGGGCTGATATTTTTAATCAGTATAGTAAAATCTTCTTTCCTTATAATCTCATTGAACCAATAATCCCACAGTGTTTCCCAAATACATCTCAGCTTTTCAGGATTTTTGTGTCCCAAAAATATTCTAGATGTTGTAGGAAGTACAAATGCTTAGTTAGAAATACAATAAACACATTTGAGCTTTAATTAAAATTAACTTTTTGTGTGTGTGTGCATGTATGAGATTTTCGATGTATTTTTAAGAGGCTCTAAAATTCAGTCTGGATGTTCCCGATTTTTTGAAAGGATAACAAAAAAATAATCAGTGCAGATCTGTTCACATGTTTCTAAAACTAATACCATCAAAACCAATTTTCAAATTACTGTGCTGGAGGAAAAACAGATACACAGCAAGAGGAATTCAAATAAGTGTGAGAAGCCAGGGTTACGTAACTGGAATTGCAACTAATTTAATAAAATTTATATTCCACTGAGGTTTCTCCACATACATGAAGTCCAAGGGAGAACCAGAGGTCTCAACAAGAACTAAGAGAAAAGAAACTAATTATGCCTTACTCTCCTAAAATGGGAAAATGCAGGAGAGGTTTCATTTGAGCTCTCAAACCAGCAGAAGTTTGAAAGAACAGCTTAAAAAGTATCTTAGAGAAGCTGGGACTCTGAGCCTCACTGGGCTGTGGCACCAGAAGAGATTGATACAGAGATAATTTGGATTTGTATTTAGAAATACTTTCTAAAACTTGCTTGTATTTGTCCAGTTACCAGGTCCTTTTTGTATCAGAGCACTCTGCTTTGATCATAAGAATTCTCTTTGCATTGGCACAAATACCACCAATTTCTAATTTCATTGAACACTAAAGATGTACAATTTCTTAGCAAAAGAACAGATATTCATATGAGATTTAGGGGGAGCTATTTTTCCAGTATAAGACAGTAAAGGGAAGTCCAAGTAATTATGTTTTTGAGCCTGAGCTGAAATGTTTGAGGTCAAGATTTACAAGCTTCTATTATTTTCTAATACAAATTCTGACATAAATATAATTGTGTTGCAAAACCTCAGCTCATTTTTCTGTAGTGCATTCAGTCTCCACAGTTATACAAAACATTACAGGAGTTCTTTGGAGTGCCAAAAAAAAAAGTGGTTAAAGAGGAAGGTTTCAAGTAGAACGAGCCATCACCTCAAAGATCAGAAAATTACAGATGGAACCCTCTTTTGTTCAAATCTTCCACAGATTTTCTGCATTCAGAATTATTTAAGACAGATGAGGAACCGAAGTTATTCTGCTTGGCCTTAGGATGTGTTAATTTGATTTTCTTCTCACAGGATGACATTCAGTTACTGAAGGAGCTGAAGGTGAATCACTACCTCTTGTCTATCTCATGGCCAAGGATTATGCCCACAGGCATCAAAGGTAAGCACAATTCCACCACATTCTTCCCAATATTCTTATCTGTAAGGAATTTTACTCCTGATAACCCACAGTTGTTCAACATTCCTGTTAAACAGATTTCTGTTTGTCTGAATTTAACCATTACAGAACTCCCAACACTGTAATATAAAATTCCTTAGTTAAGATTTTTAGATTTCTGTTCTTCCAGTTATTTGGGAACTAATGCAGGTAATTCCTTGTCTGTGCTTCTCATCAGCTGAGCAACTGAATGAGAAGGGAATACAGTTCTACAATGACACAATCAACAGTCTTCTGGAAAACAACATCACCCCTATTGTGAGCCTCTACCACTGGGATCTGCCACAGGTCAGACAATATGTAAATTAGTGAAACACCTCAAATAAAGGCTTCTGATAGAAATAATTTCCTAAGGCTAAGAACCAAGAGTACTTAAAAAATGAGAGAAGTCTGCATGATTTTAAGAACTTGTAAATATTTCCTATTCATTCGCATTTTATATGCATTGAAGTCTTGAAAAATCTGAGCTAGAAATAGAAATAGAATGAAATAGAAATAAAAGTCTTTTTTAAGCAGCAGATGACCTTCAAGTACAATTAGTGATTCTTGAAATTCTTATTTCCAAAGGTTCTTCAAGAAAAGTATGGTGGTTGGCAGAATATAAGCATGATTAATTATTTTAATGATTATGCAAATCTGTGTTTTGAGAAGTTTGGCGATCGTGTGAAACACTGGATAACGTTCAGCAATCCTTGGGTAAGTCATCAATGCCTTCCTTCCACACGCTCCCATTGCACTGTTCTGTTCCCAAAATTCTGTGGAAGTGACACTAGAGGAAAGTAGGTGAAAGAAATGGAGAGAGAGAAGGGGAAAGATTTAAACCATTCATCTTTGTGGCCAAAAATCTCAGCAGGAAGATTTTGCACAAGGGCAGTTTTAAGATGTGAAATTCCAGGAAAATTTTGAAAACTCCTCAGCTGGAGAGACACCAGGAATTGGACCAATTCCAGGACTGGAATTGGAAAGGCAGTTGTTATTTACCCTTCCCCATTCCCCAGCTCACCCCACCAACCCTCATCACCAACACCCTGCTCCCAACAAGCCACAGCTCGGTACCAGCCAGGCAGGAAATGGGAGCCAAGAGAGGGAAAAGGGGGGTGGAGAGGGACAGCCCAGGCAGGAGAGCACAGGATGCAGAGGATGGAGCACATTCCCTGGCTCTGGAGCCAGAGAACTGACTCTGTGTGTTTGCAGGCAGTGGCTGAGAAGGGCTATGAAACAGGAGAACACGCACCAGGACTGAAGCTCGGCGGCTGCGGCGCCTACAAGGCTGCTCATCACATCATTAAAGTAAAAAACCTCCTGTAATTGTGCTTGAAATTATGTCTCAATTAGGGATTTTTATCAGATTTCACTCTTTACATAGAAATATAGTTTCACAGCCATGTAATTTCTAAATAGGACACTGAAATTATCATCTGGCTTTAAACCTCCAGTGCATAATCCAAGGCACTACCAGTGTTGGGAGGTTGATTTAACATTTGCAACAATTTCAATTTTCCTTATATTATAAATGTCTCTTATGGTTTGTTTCAAGCTGGTTGAAAAATAAAACATCCAGGTTAGTCTAGAAAAAAGCAGTAACATCCTAGCCTGTTGAAATGAACCTGAATGTTGCAAGTGACTTCAGGAAGTCTCTGGTAAAAATTTCATCTGCCTGAATAAATTAGGGAAAGACATCCAAAGAGCAGAGCCATGGGACAGAACCCTGTCCTGAGGGCTGTGTGTCAGCTCCATGTGGATATCCTGGAATTTAGGGAAGGAATCTTGCATAAAGGCTTTTGTGATGTCTTACATGAAATGAAAGTTTCTGTAATAAACACAAAAGAAATTCTGTGATATTTTCAGACAGACCTCAGTGCAAAAAGTGCTCACCAGCTTTCCATGGCATAAGAGATGAAAATGTTGTGGTGTGTACTACAAATGTGCACATGATTTATTCTATTTTTATATGATTTTTACAGACTCATGCCAAGGTTTGGCATTCCTACAACAACACCTGGCGCAGGGAGCAGAGAGGTAATCAGGATTTATTCTGTGATTGTGCTGCTGTTTCTATTAAGGGCTTAAAGAACTGCAGAATTGTCCCTTTGTTTTAAGGGATGGTTGGAATTTCCCTAACGAGTGGCTGGGGGGAACCTGTTGATCCACACAGCCAAACAGACAGAGATGCTGCTGAAAGGTACATCCAGTTCCACCTGGGATGGTTTGCCAACCCCATTTACAGAGGGGACTACCCAGAAGTGATGAAGAATTATGTAGGTAAGTCCCAGTAACTATGACATGAATAGATCCACACTTCCAGCACATCACAAGGGAAGAACCCCTGGCCAGTGTGTGCTTTAGTCAAGTGAGGCACAGGTGAGACACAGCAAAGCAATGAAAGGGCCCTGGGCTGGACACGGCTCCTAAAGCAATTTGGGGACACACCAGGACACTTTAAATTGCTGTTTCTCCATGTATTGTACCCAACTTAATTCTCCAAATCAAAAGGATGAAAAATTATCTCATCTTAAAAAACCATTTAAGCTCAGATGTCCTCGACATGAACACTAAATTCAGGAAAATCGTATTTGGCCCCAGCACAGGTTCCCAGAGCAGCTGTGGCTGCCCCTGGATCCCTGAAATGTCCAAGGCCAGGCTGGACACTGGGGCTTGGAGCAGCCTGGGACAGTGGAAGGTGTCCCTGTCCATGGCAGGGGGTGGAATGGGATGATCATCAAGTTCCCTTCCAACCCAAACCATCCAGGATTTTATGATTCTATGATTTATTGTTGATAAGATAAAGAAAACCAATTTCCATGCTCCTCAGAAGTTGTTTCCTATAATTATTTTGCTAGGTAGGAAGAGTGCCCAGCAGGGCCTGGGGACATCCAGGTTACCAACCTTCTCACTGCAAGAGAAAACCTATATTAAAGGCACCTCGGATTTCCTGGGAATTGGTCATTTCACCACTCGTTATGTTCTGCAGAAGAACTTTCCCTTCCTCCAAGTGTCCAGTTACCACACTGACCATGACCTGGCTGAACTGGTGGACCCCAACTGGCCAGCTCCAGGCCCTAAGTGGCTCTACTCTGTGCCCTGGGGGTTCAGAAGGTTACTCAACTTCATTAAGGTGAGTAGAGCTGATCTTTAATTATAAAGGAAGCAAACAAAATGCCTGGTTTAGATTTAGATTTTCAACAGTTCCAGCTATTGGTCTTGTCATACTGGGAATTTTCTTTGTCAAAGAACCTGTAATTTCAGCTTAGAAAACTACAGAATTCAGTCATTTTAAAATAAACTCCATAGTTAACTTAAATTCCTACTACATGTGTTTCTTACTTAGGTAAGTAAATGTAGAAATTTGCTTTGAATGCACTTTGCTAGTTCACATATTCTGTCAAAATAAAATTATTTTATGTGAGCCAATGTAAACATTTCTGTTTGCAGACCCAGTATGGGAACCCCCTGATTTATGTGACAGAGAATGGAGTGTCTGAAACACTGCAGTGCCCTCAGCTGTGTGACGAGTGGAGGATCCAGTACCTGAAGGGATACATCAACGAGATCCTCAAAGGTCACTTAAAAACAGCTCTGTAGGATTTGACTTTTGGAGTGTTTTCACCTTCTGCTGATTTTTCACTTTGTCACTTCCATCACAGAGAAATAACTATTCACAAGTCAAAATGGACAGCAAACCACTCCCAAATTTTCACCAAAATGTCAACCTAAGCAAACATATTAATAAGTACCTGAGATTTAATACTACAATAAATGAGTTTCCACTTTCAGAAAGAAAAACTTGCTATGCCCATAGAGCTCTAGTACTTTTAAGCTAAAGACAACGACTTCAAAGAATCTAAATTAATTTGTACCTCATTTTTCTGTCCTCCTCCCCATCTCTTCCTGCTGTAAACCAAAACATTTACAGAACCATACTTTAAGGACAAACCCCACCTTTATCAGTGATTTGTGCTCTGTTTCCAGCTCTGAATGATGGTGTAAATGTCAAAGGTTACACTGCTTGGTCACTGCTGGATAAATTTGAATGGAACAAAGGCTTCTCTGAAAGATTTGGGCTTTACCACATTGACTTCAAAAACAAGAACAAACCACGGTACCCAAAGGCATCTGTTGACTACTACAAAAAGATCATCAGTGCAAATGGATTCCCAAATCAAAGAGAGGTGATGTTAGCTGCTAATTTTGATCTTTTTTTCCTTTTTCTTTGATTTATGTACAAATATCACATTGAATTTCAGGAAACAACTTGTTTAAAATGGTACAGAAGTGACAGTTTGGTTCTGTAAATTAGGGATCTGTTTAATACAGAGATATTCACACACTGAAAGTGGGAACAGCCTCAATTACTGTTTCTAAAGCATTCCACAAACTCCAACTGGACTTACTGATGCAATCAAAAATTCTCCATCAGAAGTTATTTAGCAGTGCTGTCAAATTTCTAGGCAGAAAACTCCACATATGTACTACCCTACTGGAAAATATCCCGGAATGTATTATGTGCTGTTAAAAATTTTATTAAACAATTAACTTGGAGAAATATACTGCAATAAAACCCACAAAGAAACTTCCAGAAAATCATGTGTTGGTAGAATAAAGTAGTTTCAAGTTAATTGCAGGGACAAGGGTTGAGGGGCAGGGAGGGAGCTGTGGGAGTGAGGAGGATGCTGCAGTCTCACAGAACTGTCACCCTTTCCCAGGTGGAAAACTGGCATAGGAAGGCCATGGACACCTGCTCTGCCACACACCAACACCTTGCTGCAGGTAATGATGGCTCTGTTTTCTTCTAGAAAAGCAGATTCTCCAAAGTTCACATATTAAATTGCTCTCTGAATACTGCTAAAAGCTGTTTTCGCCCTGAAAGCCTTACAAGCCTCTAAAGAAAAATGTCTTTATTTACTGTCTCCAACTAAAAGCACTGTGGCTAAATGGATCAGCTGTGGATGTTACTGAAATACAGGAAAGGGAAGAGCTTCTCCTTAAAACTGAGGATGGGGATGACAGCATTCTCCTTAAAATAAAACTGCTGAATGCTTTTTCAAACATGAACCAAACCCAGACAAATCAAGACAACCACACAGAAAATGTCTAAATGTTTGACTTTTACATCAAGTGGAACTATAAAAATAAATAAAAGGGCTAAGAACTGGCCAAAGATTAAATTTGGGCTCTGATGCTCCTGGTAACAAAGGAACTCCAACACAACCGATACAGAACACCTAAAAACCTCCTGGGGTAATTCAGAACTTTTCAGAATTCCTGAAGTAGGAATTTATAAAGATCAAATAATCACTATAGATTCTTACAAGAGGATGAGCTAAATTCCACATGGTAGGAAACATCCCAGTGGTCAGCCTAAATTAATCCTGCTCAGCCTCCACTTCCAAGTCATGTTCAGTAAGAATGAACTGGGTTTACTGAACTCTTCCAGGCTTCTCTGTGGAATAAAGTCCTACAAAATAAAACCCATTCAATTTTTCAAACAGATACAGAACAATCCTAAAAAGGCCAAAGCTTCCCAAGGATTTCTCTTTGACAATTTTATTTCACCTTGGTGTGAGGGGAATAAAAATCAAAGGAGCAGTTAAATATTGTTAATGCACTGCAGCTAATTCATAGCAAGGACAATTTCTGCAACCCTTTGAGCACTGGCATGTCTTCAGAAATTTAACTTAAAAAAAGAGAGGGAAAACTATCACAGATTTGCTCCAGCTATGGCAGACTTAGGAAATTCTGTTTGCTTGCTTTGCTGTTTAAGCCAATGTCAACATTTTTATGTTCAAAAAAATCTTTATGTTAACTCTAAGTCAGGTATTACTGTACTCCAGAGGATTACATCTCTTACATATTCCTCATTTCTCAAATTTTAGATTCCCTGATTACTCACATGGAAATGGTGACAGAGATTGTTCTTCCTACAGTTTTCACACTCTGCATTCTCATCAGTATTGTCCTCCTCATATTCTACCTTCGAAACCACAGCCAAAATTGATGTTTGCACACATGTTCATTTGCCAAAAGGACTAAGCTACACCTGTTTTATTTGAGTGGTTAAAATTTACCACAGATGCCTCTTTTTATACCCCTGTAATGAAGTATTATTTACCAATCCACCTAGAGCTTTTATAATTCTTCTACTCAATTCTCAAAACATCTTTTTGTTTTTACCAAAATACATTCTCTTTCCACTGATTCTAAGTAGTAGGTTTTACAATCTTTATTATTTTGGAAACTATTACACATTTTGTTCACCAGAAAAATAGTTAAGAGTTAAGTGATTCAAATCTTGCCAATACAAATTTCAAGTGATTAAAAGCTGCTTGCAAATTCTGATTTCAGTCTGTTCATCAACAGCATTTTGATTGCCATGTAATTGCTATTTAAAGAAAGACAGACACATGATTTTAAAATATAAAAGGACTTAAATATTTAAAGAGCACAGCTTAAATATGAACTAATTCATGTCTAAAAGTTAGGATAATATATACCTTGCTATTTAGGTGTGGAGAAAAGCTGTTTGAAGTGAGTAATCCGAGGTGACAACTTCTGAATCAGATTTAAACCACATCTCTGCAGTTTGGTTTACAGGAACTAGACTTACCTTATACAAATTTATAATATATTACACACAAAAATGTGGATTTTAAGTAATCCAAGCACTTCCAAAATTAATATTCCACCTTAAATTCCCTTCTACTGCAGGTAGAAACAAGTACTATAAAAACTTGGTTCCACAATTCAGTTGGCTGTACTTGAAACCAGAAGTTATAAAAATTTATAATAATCATCTATAATTTATAGTTTTTAAAAGCATGAATATTGGGGGTTTTCCTTATTCTTACTTACCCATAGTTAAGATTTTCATGCAAAATATTTGTCTCAGATTATTTAGTCAGCATGTACAACTATGGAATTATTTAAATTAGAGCACCAAAATGTTACCTCACTGATGAATCAATATAACACATGCAACTGTCAAAATATTTAAATTATTATATCCAGCCAATTATACTGCTTTTGTTTTTCAAAAAAATATGCAAAACATACAAGACAACACTGTTAAAATAACTCACTTCACATTGAAGGAATAAAATAATTTGAAGAGGAGAGAGAAGTATTTCCAAGAATACTCCAAAATATAAATACAGGGACAAAGAAACCCAAACTAGCTGAAGATCCCAAGGCCCTGGATGAAGAGCTTTCCAAATCCTTCAGGATCATGAAGTATCACTTGATTCCAGGAGAACATGACAATATTGTTTGATTTTTTGGTTAAGGTAATTCACACTTTCAACAGCGTCTGATTGCATTTTTAATGATCAAAAAATAAAATATGAGACCCCAAAGTGCACAACTTTGTTGAATGCCTGTAAATATATGAAAAATATACAACATATTTACAAAATATTTATACTGTACAGTCATAATTGCACTGCATTTTTAACAAATGAGGTGCTACAGGTGAATTGTGGCTGTGGAGGTTCCACTTAAGTGTAATAAAGCAAATAAATCAGTGAAAATGAACTGTTTGAAGCCCAGAGTGTTTCTATAAGTTCTGTTGGGACAGAAAACACTGAATTTCCCCCCTTTTTGTACCTTTCCAGTCCTGCCTGCTCAGTGACATCAACTTAAATGAACTGCACCTGACTGCACTGAGTCATGGTAATAAAATACAGCCTTTCTTCACTGCTTCCATTTACTGTGGAGTCAGAAAAGAAACCTGCAAGGACAAAGAGAAAAGTTGGGATTAGGAGCAGCTTCCAGAACTGTTTTACTGAAGCACTTCATGACAAAAATCAATAATGACAGGAAAGATTCACCAAATCCTCACATCAAACTTCATTCCAAAAAGGCAAATAATTTCTGTACCAGTCTCTCTGCTTAATTCTTCCCCATTCTGATGCTTTTCCACTTGCTCTACACTTGCTTGCAGCAAGGCAGATTTTCTCCCTTTGCACCTTCTCTGACTTGAGACCAGCATTAACAACAGGAAATGTATCTTCAAAACTCTTCTCAGACTCATTGGCAAACATTTTAGAAATAAGGTGCAAGATTTTTTGGGCATGAATCATCTCATATTTGGAACTATTCTGTCATTTTAACTCTAAAAGCATAACTCAGCCAAGGTGAGAAGGCAAAAAGTCACCACTTTCAGAATATCCTTAATTCTATAAATACCACCTCACTCTTTTAGTAGTTGACAAAATATCATTTTGCTTTTGCTGAAAAGTAAATATAAAGCTCAGACCCACTGAACTCAGGACAAAAACTGAATTTGTTTGGAGTTTGTGCTTTGATAATTTCATTTCACACCAACATTCCCCACCTGAATTGTTTGCTGTCCCATGTTCAACTGGAGCCCTGGTACTGACTTGCCACGTTGTTTTAACCTCCTTCTGTCCATGCCCACTACTTATCTCCACCTTCCAGACTTCAGGGTTATCACTGAGATAATAATCAAAAAACATCAAAACTGAGTCAGGTATTCAGTCCCATCTGAATTTTATGCTGCAAATGCTGAAGTTTCTCTTACTTTTGATAGAATTTCTTCACCAGAGCTGGTGTGATGGGCAGCTGAAACACGTGCTTCTCATTCAGAGGGTTCTCCTTGTAATACTTCATGCAAATCCTACAAGAGATACCAGGTTACTTTCTTTAAAGAAATGCTTGTACAACAGAACATAAACCTTGTGCAAAATTAACTATACTCTCACATTTTATTATTTCCTTTAGTTTTCAGTTTTAGTCCCAAAGTAAATTTGGCAGGAAGATCCAACTGCTCTTTCTGCAGTCTCACTATCACCAACATTAAGGTGTTTCTTAAAAATTGTCCAACAAACTCTATTTGTGATTTCCATTTAAAGAACAGAAGTAAAAATGAAATAATTACTGTGTCAAAGGGAAGAGGTTCTCATGTCTGAACTGCAGTAAGCCTGTACAGCTGACCATGATTTCCAGCATATGGTGAAGCTTTTGAACACGGTGGACTTGTTCCTGCAGATCCACTGATGTGGAAATGAAGTAATCCTGGAAGAGCAAAGAGCCTCTGCTCTTACCTGAGCACCCCATTGCTACAGACACACAGCACACCCTCAGTAAATAAAATCATCCTCCTGCTTCTTTGGAGAAGCCAAGGTTTTTAGAGTGGCCCAGCAGACTCAGAACAAAGCCCCATTAAAGTGTGACAAAGGTCACTGCCTTGACAGACACCCAGATCAGACATCAAAGGAATGATCTGGGACTAAGGAAACAAAACAATGACATTTCTGCAGTGTGTTGTTCAAGCCTCAAGATCTGCAGTTCAGTTTCTCAGTTTATGGTTTGCATCCCACCATCAGCTAAGCATGCTCTGCTTTATAAAATAAAAATAAAGCATCTCACCAAGTAGGTTACTGTTGCAAGTTCCTGACCTGTAAAAGGAACAGCAGGCAAAAATAATTAAAACTTAATACATGTTATCAGATGAAATACAAGCAACATTCAGATGATCAAACAGGAAATTCTACTAAGTACAAAGCCAGCAGGAGTGTGATGTTATTTATTGACATGATCATTCATTCCAAACAAGAAAACCCCTCTCAAGTGGGGTCAAGGAATGGTTTTATTCATCACCAAGGCTGCACAATGAAGAAACCCACCATGTACTTGGGGACAACCAACCTCCTCAGGACATACAAGTTTACAGAAGTAGTGTAAACAAAAAAACAAATAAACAGAGAATGAAAACAGGATAACAGATGCAAAAAGAAATGAAGGGGTAGCAACAATGGTAAAACACAAAGCTATGCTTCTTTTGAAACAAGTAAGTTTTTAAAATTTTGAAATTTAAAAGCTGGAAAAAGTTCCATTATTAAGGAAGCTGGAAACTCCACTTCAGCAGACGGGAAGGAAGAGACATGGAGGTTACCCAAAAAGTTCATTACTTCCTGCATGGAACACTTTTTCTCTTGAATTCCTAATGCTGTTACCAAGTGTCAGGCTCACCTATGAAAAAACTGACATAATCCTTCTTCATCTTCTCCAAGCCAATCTCCAGGAGCATCTGAATGGGAGTGATGTCACTGAGGGAAACATCCTCCATCTTTCCATGGTAGGACTGTTGGATCAATTGACTTAAGAAACTGCTGCTCCCTTGATGAATCTAAAAATAAACAAGTCTTTTTGTGATGGAACTGTGATGAAACATCATCAACATTGTTCAGAAGTTCAACACCAGGGAAACACACAATTTAAAACCACCACAAATGAGGGGCATGGAAGGGACAAGAACTATATTTTACTTGAAACCATCCCAAATTTTAACATCTATTATGAAATACAAATACATACCCATGGCTGTATCTCACCATGTTCCAGGGATTTTATGACCAGTGTGAAACAGTCTATTAACTCCTGATAGGAACTGACACCTGGAAAGAAAAACACAATATTTTAATTATCAATCCAGGCTCTTTCTCTGGCTGTTAAGTCAATAACAACAGGCCAACACACCCTTGAATGAACAAAACCCCTCAATTAAAAATGAGAGCTGAAATTAAAGACTGCACAGCTTTTTTGGCAGCTTTGTCACATGATGACTTTAAAAAAGGTTACTCTAAAAAAACAATGATCAACAGAGACCAGTGAACTCCATATACACAGAAAATTGTCCTTCAGATCTAGAGAAAAAGGAATTATAAAATTTTCAGTTTTAGAGCAGGTGGGTTTTAGCTTTAGAGCAACCACCAGTGGTTTAGTACCTTTTGCAGTCAAATAAAATGAAATTCTCTCCTGCTAGATGCTGGTCTGCCATTGGAAGGTTGTAAGAAAATACATCATCCTACATCCCTAAAATGGGGTCTTTTAGGAAGAGACTGCTAGTACCAATTTTCTGAAGAGCTGATGAGTCCTTAAAATTCAAAAATGGACAGGAATTTCCCTGAAAAGGCAATACTGTCTAGCAGATAGAGAAGAAAATGAAAGGGAAACAGATGGGGTACAATACACTTACTTTTCATTTTACACCATAAGTGCTCAGTAAAATCCAGGTCTCCTCGCTCACCAAAGATTGATTTTATGCAACTGTCCACAGCATCTGTGTCACACTTGATTTTCTGGAAGAATGTATTGGTTTTAATGAAAAATGGTGCCAGAGAGTCAAAAACCTTCCACATCTGAATTTCTCCAGAGATCAAAACTGGCTGCATCACTGATTTTCACCCTTTTCCAGGGAAAACTACCACACAGTAACTTTGAAGTATATTTTTATTTAAAAATGAGTCTGATTCTTTGCAGAATTATCACATTGGATAACTGCTAGCCTTGGACAGGAACCTGAAGCCACTGCCAGAGCCTTCAGATTTCAGCCAGGTATTGTCTGTGTACCCAGCAGTACCTGGGAGGCCAAAATCCAGACACAAATTCTCAGAGCAGAGAACTACTTCCCTGTAATCCTGATACAGAATAGTTCTGTTGACACAGAAATCAATACATTCTTAGATTATCAACAAAATTCTGCTTCTCTCTTAATAGAAAATAGACCTTTCCTTGTAGGCTGAGAGGGAAAAAAAATCTTAATATAACCAAGCACATTTTTTATAATTTGAATTTGCCCATTTCTTTACATTATCATAAATCTCTAGATAAAAAGGACACATATTCAGCTGATCACTAAATTAGGCAAGAAAAGCAAATTAATGCTAGAATGCAATGGCACAAAAGTGAGAATTTCTGGAAGAAATCAGACCTTCTCCCATTATTTTTACACAGCAGAGACAGAAAGCAAGAGAGCCATGATCCTTTACATCACTATTTACACATACAAATAATATACAAGATATAGTCAAAATCTGAAATAACTGCAGTTAAAAGGGAAGCAAAATGACAAAGCAGCTGTTAGGAAATTGCACACACCTCTGTTTCATTCTTGCTTCCAAAGAGATAATCTCCATCCAGCTTCTTCTTTAAATCTAGTAGAGTTAAAAAAATAAGTTCCACTGCTATGAAAAGTGTCATCAAACCAATCATTAATCCCCAGGCACATTATCACTAACAAATACACTGAATAATAGAATTGATTCATTTAAAAATGGTTTTATTGGGTAAGGATATAGTCTGAAAAGACTTTTAGGAAATGTTTTTTATTATTATTACTTTGATCAATGACACTAGGACAAAGAAAAATGACAAATATGTATTAACCTATTTAACTACTCTGTGCAGTGGTTACAGCACAGAAATGAACATTTCCAGTTCTGATGCTTGAGAAGTTGTATGTGGAATTCCCTGTTACTCCTGTGAAGTGCCACACCCCTCCCTCCCCATGGAACAAGCAGCATTTACCAGTCAGAAATTCCTGGACCAGTTTAAGAGCTGATTCAGACTCTGATGGCTCAGGCCACTCAGTCACACCCGTCCTCAGACCTTCAGCCAAAGCCTAAAGGCAGCAGAAAAATCACAACAGAATTCAGTTCTTCTTGGGAGTCCTGCATGTGTCATCTTTCACAGATAACTTCACCAAGAATCACAAATCTCTGCACAGCTAAGCAGGAGTTACAAATTCTCACAATTTCCTGGATGATTTGTCCTCTTTGTACTCAAGATTTATAAAACTGAACCCAAAGTTTCAGCTAAAA
Source organism: Buphagus erythrorhynchus (assembly GCA_013400855.1). Taxonomy (NCBI): domain Eukaryota; kingdom Metazoa; phylum Chordata; class Aves; order Passeriformes; family Sturnidae; genus Buphagus; species Buphagus erythrorhynchus. Next base: position 34,237 of record VZTT01061972.1, read on the forward strand.
TAAACCCTTGAAGTTATCTTTGAAACATCTGATGAAGTTTTCAATAAATCAAATTATTAGCACACAAAATCCCCATTCCATGCAAAAGTGGAATTGGAATTTCTCCCCTGCACTCACCAAGAGGAACTGCAGCTCTCGGTACAGCTGGAACACAGGACTTCTGGGGTCCCCTGACTCCAGGGCAATATTCTGAAAGTTCCACAAGTTTATCTCAGTTTCAAACTTTAGAAATCAAGTGTCCTAAAATTTTCATCAGCGAGAAGCATGTCAGCACAACTTATAATTCAGCTTATGAACAGGTGACATTGCTTTTATCTTCCATCCTTTATATTACTCATGATGTGAATTGTACCAAGAGCTTGGGTTTATTTGCTTTTTCCATCCTGACTCACCAGGGTGGCAGCAGAGACCAGTGGGGGAGTCTCCAGAATCTTTTCCACACCATTCCATGTGATATCCACACAGATGTTGCTCCCAGATTCTGCAATGGTGTCCTCTATTGCAGCAGTTGCAATCAGCTCATACTGAGCAAATCCTTTTGTTGTCACCTAAAATGAACAGATTTCAAAAAATAAAACAACAAAACTACCACAGGCAAAGTAATTTTTAAAACGTTTCACAACATGTAAAAAAGAGTTAATACCAGATAAATGCATTATAAATATGGCCTGAAATCAGTGTTATACTATAGGATCACACTAAGGCGAGTTTCCATAGAGGATCTAAAAAGCTTCCCCAAACCAGCAACATAAATCCCCAAATTTTTAAGTTTTTAAACTTCAACTGAAGCCATAACAGAGAGTAAAAACCTACAACAGATGAATGATGCCTTATTTTATGTTCCATTTTGAGCTCTTCCAGGTTTGCAAAATGGGTTTTATCAGATGTAGGACCTAGGAAAGGAAAAAAGTGAGAATCAAAAACCTCATTTGACAGAATTCAATTCTGGCACTTCTAATTCATTCCCAAATACTCCATTTGGTGAAGCACGACTCGTGCTGTCCTACAGAAAGCTGGAATTCTCCCTACATTTCTGCTATTGATTATAAGAGCTGATATGAACATAAATAAATGTTTAGAATGAGTCAGAGGTTGTGTGAGATGCTGAATGGCAGCAGTTTAAATTTCCTGTTGTTGCACCTGAGTTGAGGTAGGCTTGCACAGCTACAGGTGCATCAAGTAGATAAAAAAGCCGTTTCCCCCACACAGCATTGGTCAAAAACATCTTTTCTCTTATTTTAACCCCTTCTTATTCATTAAAACCAGCAATACAGAGCATTTCCAAGCCAGTATCACACAAAGAACAAAGACAGCACTGTGACATCAGCACTCCCACATTTTTTAGCATTCCTCATTTAATTTTCTGTGCACCATGATCACCTTACCATCACATGTAACCGTGTAAATATTGAGTCCTGTGACTTTGTTTCCAGCCTTGAGAGGCTCAGCTCCAATCCAGCAGATGTGCTGAGGATCAGAACCATCACACCTGGCCCAGAGGGGAGGAAGCACAACCAGGTCATTCATCCCCAAACTCATGTTTGGGTTTTGCACCATGGTGTACAAGGAAATCAACTGCCTAGAAATAAGAACAGGGAGAAAGTAAGGTGCCAGCAAATAACAATATATTAATGTAGACTGAAGATTCTAAAATTATAATTGAATATTACATTTTAAGCTAATCAAAAGAATACATTGGTTAGGTAAACCACATTTTGGTACCACACATTGGTATTTTAATAACACCAAAGATTCAAATTAGATTTTTAGGGCTTTTAATAGGAGCTTTACCAAAAAAATAAGCACTGTAGTCTTAGTGAGCATTTTTTGGCTCATCTACACCCACTGAATCCCATTAACCCAATAGCCCAGCTCATAAGTGCTTTTCCAATACCTGGATTTTAGCTCCTTTTTAAAACTTTTAGCCATTAAAAGCAGGGAGGCCCTTTTGCAGGATGGAAAACAGTCACAACTCCTCATAAGCTAATGAATAATTTTATTTAGGGGATTGAAAATACAGGTTCTGAATATTAGAAACAGACACAAAATTGCAAAAGAAAATTCCCTCAAAATGGGAGGGAAAGCTTTTACACTTACTTTGCTCTTCCAACAGAAAGAGCCAGGGCTCCAGGGCTCTCCTTTGGCAAAACCTCAGAGCCATAAACAGCATCATCTGTTCTTGATTCCTCCATGGAGTCACTTTCTTTATTGTGTGTCTTTAAGAACAGAAATGTGCACGTAAGTCAAAAACTGCAAGGTGTGTGAAAAAGATCTGATGGGAATTCAAAAGTCTGGGTTACATTCAACATCTACCATGCATACTTACAGCTTTCTGCAAAATATACATTGCACTGCTTCCATTCCAAAACTTTTCAACGGGACTTTTCCAACTGCCACCAACCAATGAGATCTCTACGTCAGTCTGCAAAATAAAAAAATCAAAACTCTTTAATATACTGTATAGAGACACTGCATTTCAGCATTTTTTTTAATAGCAGAAATTGCAAAATTAAATAATTCCACAGATTGTTTTCCAGTCCTATTGCATCCATTTATGACCCACTTGCAGCCTTCCTACAGTACCTGAAGGGAGCCTACAGGAAAGATGGAGAGAAACCATTTAGGAGGATGGAGTGACGGGACAAGGTGGACCAGCTTCACACTGACAGAGTAGGTTTAGATTGAAAATTAGGAAGAAATCCTTCTTGTGAGGGTAGAGAGGCCCTGGCACAGGGTGCCCAGAGAAGCTGTGGCTGCCCCTGGATCCCTGGAAGTGTCCAAGGCCAGGCTGGATGGCGTTTGGAGCAGCCTGGGATGGTGGAAGGTGTTCCTGCCCATGGCAGGGGGTGGAATGGGATGCTCTTCAAGTTCCCTTCCAACACAAACCAGTCTATGATTTTACCTCGTAGAGATAGGGATGTTCGGGGATCCTGTCCTTTCCTTCTTCATGTATCCTGAAAGAAAAGAAAACGTTGAGACACACGACCTTTCCCTGCAGCATTCCTCATTAAACAGCAACATTATCCACATACATTAAACACTCTAGGGCTACAACTGGAGCCTCAGCAGCCTCCCCACAAGCGGGGCCAAACCTCCCTCAGCAAGCAGCGGAGACCCCCAGGCAGTGACCCCAATCCGCACCGGAGCAGGAACCTGGACAGCCCCGGGAACAGCCCCGATCCCCACCGGAGCAGGAACCCGGACAGCCCCGGGAACAGCCCGGATCTTCACCGGAGCAGGAGCACGGNAGAAGCAGGAGCCCGCACAGCCCCGGGACCAGCCCCGATTCCCACCGGAGCAGGAGCCCGAACAGCCCCGATCCGCACCGGAGCAGAGCCCGCACAGCCCCGGGAACAGCCCCGATTCCCACCGGAGCAGGAGCCCGAACAGCCCCGATCCTCACCGGAGCAGGAGCTCGCCCAGGCCGCCCGCCCGGCGCCGCCGCTCCGCCGCCATCGCCGCCCGCCACAATCGAACCGCCCGCCCGACGGCGCTACGCGATTCCTGTGAGGGGAGGGTGACGCGTCACGCTGGATCCCTCCGCCAGAACAGAGTCCCCTGCTTTGGCGGGGAACTGAGCGGGACAGAGGCGCCCGAAGGGTTCGGGATGGACGCGACGGGGCCGAAGAGCCTTGGATGGGGATTAGGACCAGGGTTGGAGCTCGGTTCCGAACTTGGGCTGGGGTCGGAGGTTGACCACCCGGCGCGGCAGTAGCGGCGGTCAGGCGACGGAGGCACATCCACGTAGTGACGGCAGGGTGACAAGTCCTTCCTTTTCCGGTCGGGGCGCGGCGCAGGCGGGCGGCCGCATGAGCAGCTCTGCCGCCATGGTGAGGGGAGCGCCGGGCCCGGCCCGGGGCAGCGGCGAGCCGGGGGGGAGCGGGGCGGGCAGCGGAGCTGGCCGAGGAGAGCCGGGCCCAGCGGGCAGGGCCGAGCCACGGGCAGCTCGGGGGCCGCGCTGGCGGCGTGGGGCCCTCGGCCGCCATTTTGGGCCCATCAGGGCTCGGCGGCCGCGTGGAGCCCGTGAGCGACCGAGCGGGGCCGGGCCGGGCTGGGGAGGCCGCGGGCAGGAGCTCGGCGTGGTGCGCCCAAAATCCTCCTTTTCATGGGCACGGAAGGGATGGGATAGGTTTGCATCCCCATCTGGCAGCCTTTTGTAGTTTTCACGTGTATTTATCTAGAGCAAAACCGGCCTTACCGGGAGCGTTTGCGCCCATGTAGAGTGGGAAGAACGGCTGCTATATATCTTTTTTTACACTATTTTGGTTGCCAAACAGGCTTTAAGAGGCCTTAGTGTAGAATCGCGTTGCAAATGAACAGCTTTTTTTTGCCAATACAGCTCAGATTGTGCTCTGATGTTTTCACTCTGATCAAATTTGTTTTTGTACTGGGGCCTCTGGGTTAACACCAGGGGCCGGAGCCTTGCTCGTGAGCAGTGTCGCAGGCAGAGATGGCTCTTCCATTGCTGTTAGCTGGTTAGTTTGATGTTTTAGAGTATTTTTATACCTCTAAAATGAGCTGCAGATGGGAAAGGGAAGGAAGATGCTTTGCCTATACTGTTACCACGGGATTAGTTAACAACCAATACAATATAATGCTAAAACGTTTGTTTTTAAAGGGTGCTGTTCATCTTCCGGCTATTTTTGGGCATCCTTTCAGCTTTTTGACAGGCAGCTGGTGCTGAGAGCAGCTTAATTTTCCACTGCACAAATTTTAAAGCACCAAAGATTATTCAGAGGGTCCAGACATCCCTGTGACACTGATTAGCTGCAGTCATTGCAGTAGAGAAATTGGTTACAGCATTTCCAAATTACTTGCTTAACACAGGTAGGTTTTTTAATAGTAGATGAGAAGTAGTTTAGAAAGGGGTTATTACAGAGGCTGAACTGTAGAAATGCCTTGGAAATTGAGGTGTAGTTTTCTGCGTGTGAACTTTGAGTGAAATATTGCTGTGATGACGTAATTTGCGTCTTATCCAGTGCTCAGCGACAGTTGCCTGCTGTCAGCGTGCTGGCACTGCTGAGCTGACGACTCCTTCGTTCTGAGCAATACTTTAAGAGTTAAAAACGCCACAGGTTCACTTTAGAGCAATTCACCTTGCTACTGAAGGCTTTGCTGTTCCCCAGGCTTGCGCTCGGCCGCTGATCTCCGTGTACTCCGAGAAGGGGGAGGCGTCGGGGAAGAACGTGACGCTGCCCGCGGTGTTCAAGGCGCCCATCCGGCCCGACGTGGTGAACTTCGTGCACACCAACCTGCGCAAGAACAACCGGCAGCCCTACGCCGTCAGCGAGCTCGCAGGTACTGCGACAGAGAGAAAGGCAAAGAAAGCTGGGGCTGGGGTGGAGGTGCTCATCAGTGGGGTTCTGAACTGTCTGTGCTAACAGGCACTGACCCCCCCCCAGGAAAACACTGCTTTTGATCTGAAGCTGTAGGAAAGGCTTCCAAAATTAAGTAATAAAACTAAGATCACAAGTGTCTAGTTTGGATAAAAGTGTGTATTTTTGACTTGGTGAAAAATTTAAAATTTAAAGTCATAAAATGTATAGCAGTATAAAAAAATAGGTCACAAACATCTAGTTTGAATAAAAGTGTATAGTATCACATGGTTAAAAAATTTAAAATTTAAGGTCTTAAAATATAGTAATATGAAATATATAGCAATATAAAAAAATCGCAAGTATCTAGTTTGAATAAAAGTATATAATGTCACATAGTTAAAAAGTTCAAAATTTAAAGTCTTAAAATACAGTAATATAAAAAAATCACAGGTATCTAGTTTGAATAAAAGTATATAATGTCACGTGGTTAAAAAGTTCAAAATTTAAAGTCTTAAAATACAGCAATATAAAAAATGTATCAATATAAAATAAGTCACAAGTATTTAGTTTGAATAAAAGTATATAATGTCACGTGGTTAAAAAGTTCAAAATTTAAAGTCTTAAAATATAGCAATATAAAAAATAGATCACAAGTATCTAGTGTGAATACTAGTGTACAATATCACACGGTGACAAATTTTAAATTCTAAATCTTAAAATACAGCAATGTAAAAAATAGATCGCAAGTGTCTAGTTTGAATAAAAGTGTAATATCACACAGGGAAAAATCTAAATTTAAAGGCTTAAAATGTAGGAATATAAAATATCTAGCAATATTAAAAATAGATCGCAAGTATCTACTTTGAATAAAAGTGTATGATATCACATGGTGAGAAATTTAAAATTTAAAGGCTTAAAATATAGCAATATATAAAAAACAAAGTAAAAGTTGTAAAACTGAGGTTTCTTTCTTCTTCATGAGTCTAAATAGTACTTTTGTAATCAAATAGAAAAGTTTGCATTGCGAGTCACAAGTAATTAGTTGTCAAATTAAAAATAGTTTAAGTAACATTTCTTAAACCATTTGGCCTTAAAAGGCCAAATTTGTAAAAAAAATACATCTTCATTTTTAACTTATTAACTAAAAGTACTATAAAACTCACTACAACATAAATAAAAATTAATAAACATTTAAGTCCAGATAACAAATACTGTCCCTTATACATTCAATCTCAGCCATAAAAAAAAAAAAATTAAAACACAGTTAACAGTCTGGTTTTAAGTGGTTTGAAATGCAACATTTTTATTATTCTGAGGAGCATCCAGGTGGCTTTTTGGGGTGCTTGAAATGCACTTTGCTGGAAGTATCATAATGCCAAGGTCCTCAGGTGGAAGTGTCATTCTTTGCAGGAAAAACATTAAATGGCTGAGAGTGTTCCAGGTGAAAATCCCTGCTCCACATTGACCTAGTGAGACTGAGGGATTCACCAAGGAAAAACTCCTGCAAATGGGCATTTGCTAGATTTGCTTCTGTTATTGGTGTAGATAACTTCTGCTTCCCAAGAAGTCTGTGCTAGGAACATGCCTTCTTAACCTTATTTCTAAGTTTCACACAAACATTTTAAACAAAAAAACATGGTAGGTATAGCAGTGCAGTGCAGTGGAGTTAGACCTCCAGACTGAGGAAAATAAATAATAAAGTAAGTGTCTTAAAGATCTTAGATGAGAATCAAGTACATTTTTTAGACTAGGATTAAGTTTTCCTGATGGAGATTTGTTAACGCCGAAATGATGAGATTCCACTTCATTGGTCCGTGTTTCTGAAACACATGATTGTGTGGAAGTTCTGATTGGTGCCCTGAGTTGAGCATGCCTGTGGCTGTGGGAGCACCACAGTGATGCCACTCTGTGCATGAGATGTCACTCTCTGCATGAGCCTCTCTCTGTTGCAGGTCACCAGACCAGTGCTGAATCATGGGGTACCGGCAGAGCTGTTGCTCGAATCCCGCGAGTCCGGGGTGGTGGCACTCACCGCTCTGGCCAGGGTGCCTTTGGCAATGTATCCTTCCATGGCAGTGCTGGCTTCAGGGCCACGGAACTCAGCCAGCAGAAAAGCTTTTAATATCTAAATGTGAGATGGAATCTTTTTCTTGAGGTAATGGCTGCAGCTCAGACTCCACGTGACTCCCACTCTCAAACCACCATGACCCGTTCTGTCTTGCCATGATGTCGTAATTTGCGCCTTACCCTGTGCCCAGGGACAGTTGCCTGCTGTCAAAATCCTGGCACAGGTGGTTGACGACCCATTAATGCTGAGCAAGCAATAAAAAGTCACTTTGGGATAAGAAAGCTCCAAAAAGTTGTTCTTAACTGCAGCTCCCAGATGTGTCGTGGCGGCCGCATGTTCGCCCCGACCAAGACCTGGCGGCGCTGGCACCGCAGAGTGAACATCATGCAGAAGCGTTACGCCATCTGCTCTGCTCTGGCTGCCTCTGCCCTCCCAGCTCTGGTCATGTCTAAAGGTGAGAATTCTGCCTCTGGAATTGTTTGTCTGGGCCAGTGTTGGGTACTTTGTGGTGACTTACATGGAGTTTTGCATTTCTGTTCATGGAGGCAGAGATGTACTCAACACTCAGGTACACAAAGTCCTGGGTGAAACAGACCTGTAAGACATCACTGGAACTTCACTGTTGTGGTTACTGTGCCTGACTTCATTACATGAACTTCTATCATGAATTTAATTTATCATCTATAATTTATGAATATACAAAGGAATAACCTTGAGGAATGGGTCCAGCCAAGGTCAGTGAGCAACACTGAGTGTCTTGTGAAATCCTCTCTAGGCCACCGCATTGAGGAGATTCCAGAACTTCCTCTGGTTGTTGAGGACAAGGTTGAGGGCTACAAGAAAACCAAGGAAGCTGTTCTCCTCCTGAAGAAGCTTAAAGCTTGGAATGACATCAAAAAGGTGAGCTGGGAAGGTGATTCCACTCTGTAGTTATTCGAGTAGGAATTCCAAATAGTTCTGTATTTTGACTCTGGAGAATGATGAACTTCTCACTGGTCCGTGTTGCAGATCTGCAGTGATGATGGTGAAGTTCTGACTGCAGCAGGGTGTTGGGTCTGCCTGGTGGGCTGGGGGCTGTGGGGGTATTCAGGTTCTTCTTTTCCCAGGTGGGCTGGGGGCTGTGGGGGTATTCAGGTTCTGCTTTTCCCAGGTGGGCTGGGGGCTGTGGGGATATTCAGGTTCTGCTTTTCCCAGGTGGGCTGGAGGCTGTGGGGGTATTCAGGTTCTGCTTTTCCCAGGTGGGCTGGGGGCTGTGGGGGTATTCAGGTTCTGCTTTTCCCGGGTGGGCTGGGGGCTGCGGTGGGGGTATTCAGGTTCTGCTTTTCCCAGGTTTACGCCTCCCAGCGCATGCGGGCTGGGAAGGGCAAGATGAGGAATCGCCGCCGCATCCAGCGCAGGGGACCCTGCATCATCTACAACGAGGACAATGGCATCATCAGAGCTTTCCGGAACATCCCAGGTAATGAACCTGGCACACACTCACTCTTCTGTTGGGAGACTGCCTGGAATGATGAGATTCCACTTCATTG
>VZTT01061973.1:0-27964 GCA_013400855.1 Buphagus erythrorhynchus
CTCACAAAATTTGCAGTGTACGCAGCCGTGCTAAAGTTCCCTCTGTGAAATTTCACTTCCCTGGCTTATAAATTGATGGAAGCTTTGGGAATATGGCTTGAGTCAAGACAAACCATGCAGGCAAGCGGAAAAACAGAACTCATGGTGGGTCCATTACAGTCGTATCGTTCACCAAAATCTGAGTCAAGCGGACAGAACTCAGAATAACTTTCCTACTGCCAGGGTAATCCCTGACGAGTATTTGTCTCAGATATCTTCAAAGAGAGAGACATTTTCTGGTACTGCTGGAGTCGGGCTGTGCTGCTGTACGGTGACGCGGGGTGGGGAGGCAGGGAGGATGGGTGCACATGTGGGCATTTCAGTCTGGATGGGAGGCTCCGACTCGAAGTGAGCCACCCCAGGAGCTTGTCCTGCCGGTGACAGGTGGGCTGGGAACATCGTTTCTGTGACAGGGGACCTGTGCCCAAGGAGAAGGGACAACCCGCGCAGCTCGGAGCAGCGCAGCCCCGGTGCCCCCTGCACCCACCGCCCCTGTCCCGGGGCTGCCCCGGCGGGAGGTGCCGCAGAGGCGGGGGATGAAGGCAGGACGGGCTCCGCGGCCCCTCCGCCCGGTGCCCCTCTCCTGCCGCAGGGGAGGAGGCTTGGCCGCCTCCGGCACCGGCACCAGCACCGGCACCGAGCGGTCCTGCGGGAGCCGAGCCGCGCCGCGAGCGGCATGGAGTGGGAGCTCAACCTGCTCCTCTACCTGGCGCTGTTCCTGCTGCTGCTGCTGCTGCTGCTGCTCCTGCTGTGCCTGCTCCTCCGGCAGCTGCGGGGCTCGGCGGGAGCAGCCCCCCGCCGCCTCCCGCCACCCCGGCAGCCCTGGGCTGAGTGCCGGGAGCCGGGAGCTGGGAGCCGCCCGCCGCCGCCGCCGCCTCGGGCCGCCCCCAGGTGAGTCCGCGACACGCAGGGAGGGCTGGGGGCCGCCCCCGGGGCCGCCTCCGCCTCTCCGCGTCCCCCGGGAAGGCACGGGCTGGGTGATGCTCCGCCAGCATCCCCTGTTCCCGTCCTCTGGTCCCCCGCTCTCTCTAGAGTAGCTACGTTTGCCATGTAAAATTCAGGGGAAATTTGAAGGTGCGCTCACCCTGCAGCTTTTAATCTGTAAGAAAGTATTATAAAACTCCCCTCAGGCTCTCTTTGTGGAGGAGGTTATGTTGGCTTTCCTTCGGCATATAGAGATCCAAAACTGACCCGATTAGAGAATTTTTAAATGTAGCATTTTCCGGTGCAGAAGACCTTATAAAAGAACTTCCCCCCCATCCTCCCAACTTCAACCACATCTAACTCAGTTTTCCTCCTTTTACTCCACAGGAGCTATTCCATCATATAGCTAAATGCCAATGCCAAGAAGGCTTCACTCCCTGTAGGGTGGGAACAGACCTGGCAGCAGCCCATGGCTGCCCCTACCCCATCTCTGATGTCCCCCAAGGACCACTTTGGCCCCAGCACAGCAGCTGGGCTGGCGTTCATGTAGTGTGTCTGAGCAGCCACCTCCTGCTGACTGCCTCCATCCTGTGCAGGGCATCAGGGGTGGCATGGACGAACCAACTCAGCCACTGGGCCTTGAGGAAATTTGTGCTTGAGGCCTTGAGGAAATCTTTGCAGACCTTTGGCTGCAGACCTTTCACAGCATGGTTTTTTGATAGATCTCTGGAACCAGGGTGTCTTTCAGAGACACAGTGAGCTTAAGCAAACAGGAGTTTTGACTTGTGCTCACTCTTGTTTCTGCACCATGGCAAAAGATGGACAGACACCGGTTTGTCCCTACAGGAAGGGCACATGGAGAAACTAAGAAGAGGTGCTAACAGCTGTGCAGTGAGCTTGGCAAAAAGGAATTATTTTAGTGCTATAGAGCTGGTGTTCTTGTTTAAAAGTATGGGGTTTAGGGGTTCTTCTTTAGGCCACATTTTGATGGCAGCTGTTGGGGCTGTGTGGCTGCAGGCAGCCAGTCTCCAGCATTGCTGTGGGGTGTATTTTTTACAGGACAGGTTGATGCTAATTCAACAAGTGCCTCTCAGTACATGATCTGCCTCATTCACTCCTGCTGTGCATTGCTTTGTTACAAGGCAGCCTGCTGTGAGCACGAGGACACTATTAGAAGGAACATGGGATATTCCAGCTCTCCAGCCCTTGCTGCAGTGATCTGAGCTCTCTTCTCCTGCTTGCTGCTGGGTAACTTGGCATGGGGGAAGAATCTGCTAATGGTGCAGGAGTAGTTAAAATCAAGTAGGAGAGGCCCTCCTCCAGCGGGTGTTGGCATTGCTCTGGCCCTTCTTCCAGCTGGCTCACTGTGGCTTTTTATTTCAAGGTTTTGAAATCGTTGCACACTCTGTGATTTAGCTCAGGTCTTTTATTTGCATCATTACAGAGCTATCATCTCTTACACAGACTGTCCCAACGTGCAGTCCTGCTTGGCAGGGGCTTTGCAAGATGTCGGACATCCTGTTTGGGGTACTAGTCCTGGAGCTGGTGCCATGCTGCCTCACACACCTCAGGCCATGAGGATTTGCTGTCTGTAGCCCCTCCTAGTTCCTGATGCCTCAGCTGCCCTTCTCCACTCTTGGCTGTTTTTTTCAGTCATGGGAAAATGATGAGAGAACAATCCAGTGTAGGTTTCCTTGCCAATGACCCATCAGCCTCTTATCTGTATGGTTTTCTTGTTCTTCCTCTGTGAAATTGGTAGGAATGATTTTGGCTTCACATCAGTGATTAGAAAGAAGGTGACTAATGGTTTTGCTCAATTAATATGAGTAGTCATAAAACTGCGACACATATTCTGCATGAGCACCAAGAGATTACCTTCAGAAGGTGACTTCACAGATAAGTAGCCCTGAAGTGTTTAAAATTTTTTGGAAATTGTTGGGGCACTTCTAATAACTTGTGTTGCAGAAGCTCTTCATACTTATTGTATTGCATGGAGCAGAGAGAATCTGATTTTTGTAATGACTCTTGACAAGCATGACTGACAGGGCACAGTTACCTTTTTCTGGAAAATTAAAACTAGTACATGATTTTTCTCTGACATATAAGCATTTTATACCAACAGTGCAGGAGAAAAGTTTGTGGGGGCTACTCAGTGAAACATCTGCAGGTCAAACGATTATAATCTCTTTGCTTTGTTTTGTTTTGCTACTAGTACTGCATCTCAAATTTTGCATTTCACAAATACCTGCAGTGTAGCAATAAACACCTCAAATTCACAAGATGAGTGCTCCTTTTAAGTAAGCTCCATGTTCCAGCGCTGTCATCTGCAGTGTAATTTGGAAGGACAAGCAGGGAAGTTGTTTGGCATCACACACCCAAGTGGCATCAAACATCTGCTCCATTCAAACAGTTTCCCATTTCTTCGTGTGCGTTTTAGGGTTCAGCTGTGGAGGCAGCACTTTCCCCTCTGCTGGTATGGTCACAGGGCAAGAAGGTGGGTGGATATTCAGCTCTTCTGTGCTGGTGTAATAGGTGCTTTGTTTTCCCGAAGATTGATGTTGCCAATCCTAGGAGGACAGACTACCCCTTGTGCAAGGAGCCCATTCCACTGTCCAGAGATCTTCTAGGAGGTTTGTAAATTCCCAGAGTCCAGCCTCTCGACAGAAGGTGTATACTCTTTTGTTTAATCGGTGATGAGAGGCAGAAGTAAGCCAAAGGCTCTAAAAGATTAGCCAGATGAATCATCGTGGGAAGATGTAAACAAGCTGCAGGGTGAGAGAAATACAAGATGGAATCACTAGTAGGAAATGACTCCTGAGCCCTGCGTGTTGCTGAAGTGCACAGGCACGGGTATCCTGTCCTGGGAGGGGGCAAGGTCTCCCTTCTGTTCAGCACTGAGGTGTTGGGACACCTCATTACTGGGCCATTGCCGGCAACATCAGAGGGAAGTCAGATAAGAGCCGTGAAAAGCCTTTGGGGAATCCAGAAGGAAAGAATAAAAGAGTTAAATAGATACGCTTTTCTTAGCTGGCAGCTACAGGGTAATAAATCATCCGCAAATATTTGAAAAATACAAACTCTGAGGAAGAAGATTTATTTAGCATGATCTGTAACTGGGCATAAGAGAGTACAGGCAAGAACTAAAGGCAGGACAAAGTACTTTACAGCAAGGTGTGTTAACTCAAGAAATGATGTCCCAGGGAAAACACAGAAAGCTCGATGTCTGCCCGTGTAAAATTAGGCTGTCACTAGAGGGAATAATGCTGTGCTCTCATGAAGAGGCACTAACTACATTGTTACCTCTTTTCCCATCTGTAGATTAAAAGACACAAAGGTTCATTGGCCAGAACAGTTCCCAGTGAGGCCTGAAGAATTATGCCAGAAATGTACTAATTTGGGTGTTTACAGATACTCCAAACCAAACACAGCAATCTGTTTCTTTTTCTGATGATTAATCTGGTGTATTTTCACAGTAACAGGTAGTGGCTTAGCTCCACTCACAGCCACAGCTGTGCAAGGCCTGCTCAGTACCTTTAATTTTTTGGCATTCCTGAGAAACTCTCTATTGTGTTGCTTCCCTTCAAACGTTGTTACATCTCTCAAATTCCACTTTGAAAATCCACCTCTGTGAAGGGCTGTCAAAATTCTGACAGTCATTTAAGATATGTTTTGAGGTGCCCTGGGGAGACTTCAGCCAAAGCAGGTTTTCTGTTCAGGTGTATGGGCACATCTGAGTTGACAAAACTTCCAATACAGAATATGATGGTCCATCTTATTTGGACTTACAGAATAACTTTATTATTATTATCATTACTACTACTACTACTACTGCTACTTCGATATTTTACCACATGGTAATGACTGCAAGTTTTACAGAATGGGGAATATATTGCTTCATGTATTTACAAAAATTAAAGTATTAATCAATTCTGTGAGAAATCTGTATAAATATTTGAGGAAATTTATGGAAAGCCTCACAAATCTGAATGTTACATGTTTTCAGTGTGACTTTCAGTGAAATTCAGCAGCGTGTGCTTCAGGTGACTTTTCTCTGAAAATGCATATCTTATTTTTGATTTCAGAAAAATGAACATCTTCAGAACAGATTTTGTCAATAGCAATGGTCTTAAAATGGTATTTTGCATTTCCTGGATCATTTCTTTTTGTAATCAGGGATAAAATGTACACTAAAATGTAGTTTATTATTTCTGTCTTTATGGGTGGGTTTTTTTTAGAGCTTAATTTTGTACTTTTACTGGATCTGTGTTGACAGAAATAGCACTCTGCAAAAATGGTTAAAAGACAAGTCCCTGCTTGCTGAAGGAAGCAGTTGATAGAGAAAAACAAATTAATTTTCATTCCAGCCTTTGTGCACAAGGCTTTGTTTAATCTCTGTGTTAACAAATTGTCCCTCTGCTTTTTCAGTAAGATTGAATATCTTTTAAAGCTAAGTTCACTGGGAGTCTGCTGCGATCACCAGGGCATGCTCACACCTATTTAACACCTGGGAAGTGGTGTGTGCTGGCTTATTAAAATTTATGCCGAATTAAGGAGCCTGTCAAGAGGCAGCTCTCTGTCTTCACGCATGGTAATGAAGTTTTCAGAGGAATCTGTTCTTTCGCAAAAGATCCTTGACTTTGGTAGAACAGGTTTTGCTGGAGCCTTGATTGATTGCTGCAGACAAGTGTAACTGCTCTGCTTTGGAGAAAGGATCACTGGTGTATACTTTGTATACTTTCCCTCCGTTGTTTTCTCTTCCTTTGGGGGGATAGATGTATTCCAGCCAGTCCTTTCTACACGACGTGAATGCCAGGTAACATCAGACGTGGCATGAAAACTTGATATTCCCGTCCTGAAAATGACAAAAGCCTCACAAAAACTCTCAGATCTTGCCGTTATGAGAGTGTCGGTGACTCTTCGGGACACCTAGGGCTGCATCTGTGAGTCCTGGAGGATTCTGATGACCACGGGGAGCCACGGTGGGAGTAAGGATTTGCAGAAGGTGGAGGAGGAGCAGAACAAAACACAAGTGTGGCCAATAGAGAAGGCATCAGGCTCGTTTATTCGCGATGAGGGTGGAAACAGAGAGGTTAAAAGCACTGGGACAGGCAGCTGTGGATTTTCTGGAGAGAAGGGAGGGCTGGGAAGCGATGTCCTAGGTCCTGGCTGCTGGCCTGGGCAGTAGTGATGCCCTCTGGAGCAGCTTGGTGGGTGTCTGTCAAGAGAAACCAGTGAGGATGGAGGGGCCCAGGGCAGAAGAGATCCAGGAACAGCAGGTGACTTGTTTATGTGTTTTGCTACACTTAGGTTATTGCAGAAGAAAAAGCAGAGCATAGCCCTCCTTAGAAGGTGAAGGGAAATGTGCATGTGGGGCTTTTTTTGTCTCCTTCAGCCAAATAGTTCCCAGGAAAACAGTGAGGTTTCACAAAGCAGGAGATGGTGAGGCCTTTCCTGCTTTTCAAGTCTCCCCAGCAGTTCCGTAGGGGTTTTGTTGTGTACAGAGAGGTTTTTCTTTCTGTCCTGTGAATGCAGCACAGCGCCCTTTTCCTAGACAGAGAGGTACCATGTCTTGGGTTGATGTGGCCTCCTTTACTTTAAAATTGTGGAAATTAGACAGTATATCTTCTTGGTCTTCTCATAAGCCCCTAATGAAATAATTTTGTTAAGAGTGCTAGTAGCTGAAGTGATGTAAAGCACTTCTTTGTTAAAATGCACAGTTTAGTTAAAGTAGAAGTCTATAAATTTTATAACTCCGCTTTAGTGAAGTCTGCTTTAATGGACTTATCTGTCTGTTGCCCTGATTCACATATGAACCCCTGGAGATTTGTCAGCTGTCAGAAAATTATGGATGTTTAGCAGAGGAATTAGAGGTCTGCAGTATATTGTTGTGCAAAGAATAAGCTTGGAGGAAAAGATGATTCATTGCTGTTCTGCCTCAGCTCTGTATTCACATACCTCATTCAAACCTGACTGAATTCAATCACCTTATCCATTGCTCAAAAAAACTGGGAGGGAAATGTGCTGTACCTGGCCTGTGCACTGCTTGTCCTTTCCTGGCTGCTGGTTTTTGGCAAAGCCCTGTTACCCTAATGCCTCAGGTGGGGAAACAGAGGCATAAAGTGGTTCTGAGCAGGAATACAAAGCCAGCCTCTGGTGGGGATCACCTGTGGGGAGTTTGTGTGCCTCTCAAAACCTTAGCGTGGGCACCACCCACTTGCCTCAAGGCCCTTGGTGGCTGAAGCCAAAATTTTGTGTTGCTGGAGCTGAATACAAATGGACTCAGAGCTGCTCCTGCATGCACTGTTACCTGCCACTTTAATGCAGGTCAGAAACCCAAAAGACTGCTAGAAAGTGTGTTATAATGCCAGCTAATAAAGCTTGCAATTCGGCCTTCATTTCAGGGAAAAGAGCACATTCCCCCTGGTCCTGTTTGTGGTATGGAAGGCAAATGAATGTGCTTATGGAAGAGCTTGTTTTGCCCCGTGGGTGGCTGTTTACTGGGAGCGCAGTGAGGAAACTTGTTTAATGGACCCACAAAAGTCCCCTCCACTCTGTGATAGCAACTTGGTGGCCTTTACTTGTGGCCCTGAGCCCCCAAACAAATTTCCTTTTCAACCTCCTGTTTCTGCCACCAGTTCTGTAAGTAACAGCAGGCTCCGTGGAAAATACAAAGCTTGACAACATTTTAGGAATAAAAGACCTCAAACATCAGCAAATGCTTGTGACAGGGCAGAGCTGTGAGATGTGTAACAAACTCATTTGTCTGCTTGTCTCAGCCTGCAGCTCTGAGAAACCAAGTATCACCTGGGGGCTTCTGTAGAAATAATTTAACTTTTCAAGGAAATGCATAGTCATGGAACTGTGCAATATTAATTTAGACAGAAATTTAATTTAAAAGAGTTTTTTGTATCTTGTTCTTCCACTTTAGTATGGTGCTTCGAGTGTAGTCAAGGCATGGCTGGATTTCTCATTCACCATTTGAAAGCTGTTTGCTTGATGTCTTTTATGAGTATTAAATTTTTTAAAGAAATAGTTTTCTTGGCCAAAATCTGCCTTGACTGTAGAGACATCTCACTGTTGTAAAAATCTTTCCCCTTTCAGCTTTCCTTTGAGGGGAATTATTTGAACACCGGAAAGCACTGAAATGCTATTCAGTGCTAGTTCAGAGGAAGGCATGAAATGAAATGTGATGGTTTTGGTTGCAGTCTCCACTGAATAACCTGACTAATTGAGAGGTTTTGCTGTTTTCTCCTTTGTTCATCACAACTGTAGGGTTAGTATGCTGTCTTTTGGGTGTGAACTCTTTCCTCAATGTGTAACATATAACCCAAAATTAAATGCAAAGTCTTAATAAGGATTGATGACAAAAAATTTTTAAAAACCCAAACTAGGACCTTTTTTTTTCCTCATATTGATCCTACTGCATCTGCACTGGATTCATTTCCAGCTCATCACTGAGCTTTCATGTGTTAAAGACAAACTCTTGGCATGAGGTTATCTATTTCTATAGAAAATTTGGCTTACAGAGACCTGCTCACAGTTTGATTCTGCAGAAAGCAGAGCTGGTGGGGGACCTGCCTAGAGCTGCTGGGAATGCTTAGTAAGCAGAAATATTCTGGGATCAAATATTAGGATGTGTAGGTAAAGAAAGCCTTCTTTTTTTTCCCCGGTAGTGGAGCTCTCCCTTTAACTTATTACAAAAAATGGCAAACCCATGTTTTTTCCAAGTGTGAATCCACAATTGAGATGCAGCAGAATGCATAATGTAAACTTCTTGACTGCTTTTGAGAGAGAAAGGGAAGCAAAGAGCAAGAGTGTTGTAAAAGAAAAACCCCATCAAGTGGAACACTGTCTCATCCCTTGGTAGTATAACGTTTTGAGTTATTTAAAGAGGGAAGCTGTTGTATGTTATCCCGTGTCAGGATTTTGGAGGACTCGTGCTTTAATTTGTCCCGATCCTCACTAGTGTCTGGAAAGCTGCAATTCCCAAGCAGTGCCACTAGATGGACCGCTTTCTGTAAGGTTATCTCACTTTCAAAATCCCTGGGACTATTGGAAATATAGCAAGGGATTTCAGCAAGTCAGCGTTTACATTACTCATTTTTTCACTTCCCCTTTGATTATTACCATACCTATTTTTGAAAAATTTGCTATTGAGCGTGGTTTAAGGTGGTTTAACTGAAGTTTCTACAGTGACTGAGACGGGGAGCCTGACAAAAAGCAGGCATCCATCCTTCTCTGCCACTGTGTTTCAGCAGAATAACTTGTGGTCAGTTGGTATTAAGCTGCTGTACAGCAATTATATATATCCCTACTATACTGGGATATAGATCCTGGTGCAGTTGGAGGCTGGGGTTGCTGTAAAGTCTGGGTGTTTCCTAGTTTCTCCCTCTGCTTAGAGGCACAGCAGGTGTTCCCTTTTCCTGGGACCTATGGTGTTACCTCTTGTTCAGCCGGGTGAATGCTCTCAGTGCAGAAACGAAAGTCCTAATTAGCCATAAATATTTGTTTGTTCTGGCTGAAGGCAAGAAGGTAATTTATGTCCACACCTGTCTTAAGCAAATAATAGAACAGCAGGAAGGAAATAGGTTAGCCATTAAAAGAATAAAATGCATCTGTTTATGCTTGGTAGTTTGGATGCCAAGTTTAAATGTGACCAGGTGTCATGGCACAGATGGGATTGTGCCACCTTTTCCTGCAGCTCACAGCCTGATGCTGCAAGTCCTGCACTGTCATGCCTAATGGCTTTAGAGGTGTTGGAGGGACCAGGGCAGGAAATTGTCCCCTTTTCTTCTCCCTTATCAGTCCAGAGCTAGGAGTTGTGCACTGAGAGAGGAGCAAGATTTGCCATGTTTGGAGAAGCTGTGTGACAGAACTTTCATGTTGTCTAATAGCAGTTTCACCCATGCCAGGGGATAGTGAGGTCTGGAGATTTCTCTTTTGTCATTCTGGGAAGATGATTTGACTGGCTCAGTTGTGACATCTCATTCCTTCTTAACTCCACTCTTGGATCTGGGCATTGGCTTTTTTGAGCAACAGCCTCCAGACCTGGAATGGAATAGCAATTTTATTTTTAGGGTTTTGATTACCTGGGATATGGTCAAGCAGGTGGTGTTGCAGACAGCTCATGAGAAGTCATCCAAACCACTGACTGGAAATAGATACAACAAAATGAGGAGCTCAGGACATAGGATGAGGAGGCAGGGAATGACATTTAACATCAGGCAGTCTGTGGTTCCTCTTGCTAATGGGATTATCCTGTAGCATCTGAATGCCAAAGAACCACTCTGGTTTTTGGTCTGGTGGGGGGTCGGAATACATGGCAGGGGTTATATGAACACAGCAAAACCAATTCTAATCTACAGTTTAGGGTTTAGTGCTTGCTATTAGTTCTTGGGTAGAGATTTGCATCAAGGCACGCTTATTAAGAATAAACTCTTTTAACCATATCACTCCTGAAAAAGAGGTTTGAGGTTTCATAGTAGCCTAACAGTGGATCTTGAAAAGACTTGCGGCCCCTGACTTTGAATTCATCCTCTAATCTGAAAAAAAATAGCATTAAAAATGCTATCAATAGAATCAAGAAAACCAGGTTTCCCTTTGTGAATACCTGAATAATAATTACATAAAAGTTATTGCTGAGGATGGGAGGGGGAACACCTTTCAGTAAACACAACTGCAGTTTGCATCAGGACGTCACTTGTTCCTGTGACCTTAACCTGCTCCTGGACCTTAACTTGGCTCTGGTTTACCTACAGCTCTGCTGTCATTAACACTACTGGAAGTTGTTGGTGTGCTATATTAATTGTTTTAAGCTTGAAAATGTGAATTCAGGTAACAAGAACTCCACCAAAAGAGGAGATGCAGAGGCAGAGAGGTTTTTTATAGGAACAATACCATGGACATTTCTCCTGAACTTATAGTTCCCAGGCAAACAGCTAGTTTAGGAAGAAAAAAAATATTCTGTCATACAGCCAACTCTTCAAAAATATGATGGAGGTGAGAAATTTAAGCTACCTGCAGTGTCCTATTTTTTGACCGTAGGGCCAGTAATCCGTGGAGGAAAACCCTTGTGCCTGGAAAGGATCAAAGTGGGATTAGTAGAATGCTAAGAAATGCTATTTGAAAATGTATTAATATTTTCTCGAGGTAAAGGTTGGGGTTTAGACAGTGGCAGGCCCTTCAACCATGGTCTTTGTGGGTCCCATGCAACTCAGAATATTACATTTGTTTGATTGTGCATGACAGTGAGCAAGAGAAGATTTATGGAATTTTATCCTATCCACGATTATGCCCAAAGCCTCGTGTTTGAATGGCTTTGTTCATGCGTAAACCTTTGAGTGGGCTGCTTGCCCTTTAAAGTTTAAAAATTAAGAAATTAAGAAATGGAGCATTTGACTCTAGAGTGTGTCTGGATGTGTGTTGGCAATGAGCAATTAAAACACACTTATGTGCTGACAGTTTAGGCAGGTTTGTCTTAGTTCAGGTATCAAAATGTATTGTAGAAACCAAGAAAGTGGTTTTAGAGGTCTTGAGCTAAGTGTTAAAAATATTTTTTGTGTTTTAGAGTACTAAACATCCAGTGTTGATGGTTTTTGGAAAGTTATAGACAGAAAGAATGGAATTAAGTTCCAAACAAATAATTAAAGCTCTGTAGGACACAAATGCCACCTGATAAAACTGTTTGGTCATCTGGGTTTGAAGTAGGATCCAGGCAGTTTGAAATCAAATCAGACTGTTAGTCAGGATTTTGGTGAATAGTCACTTGGAAGGTGGAGATCAGCATGTTTTAGCAACTTAATGAAAGCCTGAAGAAAGAAGAAGTTGATATAGGCTTTGGTTTTGTCTCCAGGCTTACTTCCTCTAAATCAAAGCAGAGTTTTGTGGGCCTGGTTCTGCTCTTCCTTATGGGAGCCAAGGTTTTTGCTGTGTCAGGTGAGAACAGCCGCAGGAGGTGGGAGGATGCTTCTTATCCTGGCACCTTCAGAATAATTTATGGATACTTTTCTTCTTCATGAATCAATAGGTAAACCAAGGAGGCAGTTCTCAGTGACACTGAGGGCCTCTGGCGAAGTAGAGAGGAAGAACAAAGCCGTGCAAAGTCAGTAGCTTGTGACTTGAAACCTGGGCTCAGTTATCAGTCCCTCAGCTTGCCTTTATTCTCCATTTCAAAATGAAGATAATGCTGTTCCTGTATCCCAGGACTCCTGTGTAGTTTCTAATGGGAGGCCCCTTGGTGAGAAAGAGGTCTTGTTACAGGACCTCACTTAGAAGTGTTCTAGGGAACTGTAAATGCAAAGCCCACACTTGTTTAGTGACTTTATGCCAGTTCATTTCAGCTAAACTTATTTGTCTTCTCCACAGAGAGGGAAACAACCACTCATGGGTAATTTTTATTTTCATGCCTCAGATTTTTTGAATTTCCATTAAGCTAACAGAACTCAATTATTTTTCTCTCTGCTCCTCTCTCCTAAGTAGAACTAATGGCCTTAATGGTTAAGGGAAGCACCTTTCTGAACTTGATTTGGTTGCTTTGGGAAGTGATTTAGTGCTATCCCAAAGGTTTGATATGGCTCTTAAGTTCTTCACAGACTGCTTCAAGTTCCTGGATGGAGGACAAGTGTTTGCTAATATTGGTGAGCTGTGCCCTCATACACCATCTCTGTGTATAAGTGTAGAGCACAAAGCCCAAGTGATCTGCTCAAGATAAGCTGTAGTTCAGAACAGCTGGAAATGCAGCAATACAGCCTGAGCACCTGCCTCCTTTTTTCTGTCCTTTGCCCAGAGGAGGAGTCCATATCACTGATCATTGGGGATATCAATTGTATTTCTCAGGAAGAATTAGATAGCCTAGAGCTCAAGCCCTGCCTTAGCTCAGTGCTGCAGAGCTTTCCTAGTAACCAAGAGTAGCATCAAGGACTAGAATCTGGCTCAAGTGCTTTGTCTTTGCTTGAATTGAGATTATTGCATCGATGGCATCCTTGTGATGTGTCTTAGTCTAAAGACAATTTCAAAGAAAGCTGCACCTCTTCTGAGTAAATGAAAAGAACATAGTTTTCCAGTAAGAGGAATTCAGCTGCCTGCTGCTGTAATTGGTATGAATGCCTGTACCTCCCATTAACCTCTTCACGTTGTACTAGTCTCCCCAGAGAAATCAAGAATCTGACAGAGTGCTGCTCTATAATGGGTTGTGGATTAGAAGTAATGAATCACTTACAGGAAGTTGTCTTTGCTGGAATATAAGACAACATTTTGTCTCCAAAACAACTCTCAAAGTGCTTTAAGAAACAACAAAATCTTCTACTTTGTACTCTTAGCCTGTCCTTCAGCAGCCCCTTGATGCCAGCATGTGCAGCAGGGAAAGCATTTCATAAACTTTGTCAGTGTTAAACTCTGAAGTTTTTTCCCTGCCTATAAACCAGTAAAACTCTCCTCGCTTGCCCCTTATTTTAATGATGTCACTGCTTAGTGTTTGCCTCACGTGTTCCACCCACAAAGTGCTGGAGTGCAGCACAAAGCTCTCTCCATTTGTGCTGAGCTGTCCTCGGGTAGGAGCTCAGGGAAACAAGGCACTGAGAAATTTTTATCCTCTGGCACCAAGTCTGGAACAAAACAGATTGTTTCTCTGTCGGTGTTGATCAAACCATGAACTTGAAACTGCTCTATTTTTCCCACCCTCACCTTTGCTTCTGACTGTGGTTCATCAAGGAGTCTGGACTGTTTGACTTCCAAAGAGACTTTAAAGTGTGGAAAAGCATTAAGGGTTGATCTTCAGGTACAATTCTATAAGGAAATGGTCTGCTCCATTCAATTTCCCAAGCCTGAAAATCTCCCTTGGTAAGCCTATTGCCCTTCAGTGCCTCTACAAGAGGCTTTTAAAATATTTTGCAGTGGGATTTTATTTTTAGGAGGAAATATATTAACTAGGGCAATAATAGACCTTGGCCTTTCTATCTTGTGTGAGAAGTGCTTTAACATGATGCCTGTGCTCCAATTCTGTTTGATCAATTGAAGGACCTTTCCATTTTCAGCAGCTTCTGGATACATAGCAGAGCAACTTAGCTTTGAGGAGGGCCTTGCTCTTTTATCCTCTTCTAGTTCTGTAGGGTCACATAACAGCTCAGAAATAGCATTGGTAGCAAAATGAGGCATGATGCTTTTGGGCAGGAGGTGAGGACCTGCTGGGAGACTGCCTTGATACAGCAAACCATCCATCTTCCTTATTTATTTATTTTTTACAAACTCCTCAAAGCAACTGCAAGGGGCTGTGCTTCTGAAATGAACTGCTTTTGTGCCAACTTTTCATCCCTCTAGACTTCTCCACTGTTTCCAGAAAAACACACAGATGTGTTTTAGTGCTGCAACCAGACTCCGAAAACATTTTCAAGACCCTTATTAGAAACCCCATATCAAGTTAATTATTTCACTTATCTGATGATTCCTGCAGGCACTCTTTTGCTGATATTTTACTGCTATTTTTCATTGCAGGTGTTTGCAGCTCTGTGTTAAGGAAGAATTGGAAGTGCACTGTGCCAGCAGCAGCCCTGGGAAGCAGTCTGTTACATCCTGGTATGATTTTACTAGTGATTGAAGATGCAAAGAGCAGGGAGGGGCTTGGAAGGTGAAAGGACTGCTATGACCTCATGTGGTTTTTTAACTTGTGTGAAAATTTGTCTTCATTTTCCAAAAATGAGAAAAAGAAGTATACTGAATCTAGAAGGTTTATTTGTGACTTGTGGGTGGGCACTATTGGCTGTTGGAAATGCTGTCAGGTGAAATACCTGCCCATGATGACCATGAAGGTCCTGCAGCTGGTGCTTGTGAGTCACCATCTCCAATTGTCTTAGCCTAACTTGAATTGTGTCTGCTGAAGGCAATCAGTGCAAAATGCATTTCTCTCCTGTCACATGTTCATGTCTTCAGGTTCATCCTGGTTTTGCCCATAGAGCTATTCCTGCCTTTTCCTTTTGTGTTCAAATTGATGCAAAGGCTGAAATTCTCTGATAATCAGACTTTTCTTTTCAGACGTCTGCTCCTGCCAAATGGCCTAGCAAGTCTTTCCCATGGTTTTACTCTAACATTTCCCCTGCTCCCCCTGGCCTCTTTGCTTTATGAAGTTATGTAAATATTCCCTTGCTTCAACACACATTGATAACATTTTAGATTGACTGAAGTGGGTTTTACTCCCAACGTCATCTCTTGGCAAGAATATCCTTCTTTTTTCCATTTAACCTTTTCCTACTGTTGCAATTCATCTTGGTTCATGCATTTCAGACCCCTTCCAGAGCAGAAAAATATTCTGTGTTCTCACTCCCAAGATTCTTTTCCTTGTTCTTCACTGATTAGAAATCCAGAGGTAGCCTTCCATTGACTGAATGTTACCTCGTGTTTGTCCACAAAGAATAGAATAATGAGCTGGTTGAAGGTAGAAGAGTGGAAAACCATTTCAAATATTTTGATTTTGAATAAAATAGACTTCTGCCACTGGAAATGAGAAGCAAAGTGTACACAGACGCTTAGTGAAGAACAAAAGGCATGTGTTAATTTGATTCCAAATCCACAGCACCCCAACACCAAGTTTGAAGGGCAAAATGGAATTTAATACATCTGTTGGATCATTTCCTTGTATCTGAGAGTTGCTATAAAGTAGCAAGGATACCAAATAAGGCATAGAAAATAAAAATCCTATAATCCAGAACAATCCATTCTCCCAAATTGAATGGTAAAAAGCCAATATAGCTGCCTTTGCCTCTTAATGTGCTATTATCCACATGACACACTTGGAACACATTCTTTAGGATTGCAGGAATTGTGTGTCAGTGTGCCTGGGTTAAGCTATACCCAGCATTTCAGGGAGCCAAGGATTCAAACCTTGGATTTCTGGGATGCCTGGGTTAAGCTATACCCAGCATTTCAGGGAGCCAAGGATTCAAACCTTGGATTTCTGGGATGCCTGGGTTAAGCTATACCCAGCATTTCAGGGAGCTGGGATGGGCGTGCTGCAGCAAGGAGAGGGAGATAGAGCAGATGCATTCCAGGTGGTCCCATGCTAACTCCTAAATAATTTGTCAGACAAACAGACACCTTTTTCCTAATTATGCAAGGGTTTGTCTTATTTGTCAAGTTTAATAGATATTTCTGCGTCAATAAAAGGAACTTACTGACCTTTGTGTGATATTTACTGTAGTAGAGATTCTATTAACATATTTCAAAGTGATGATTACAGATTTATTAATTCCTAGTCTCATTAATTGTTCACACTATATTGATACAGCCTTTTTAAAATTTCCACGTCACCCAATAATTTTTTCTTTATCGCACATCTGATTCATTAATGAGGTTTGACTTCCATGTGGCACTCGAGGAGTCTTTACTGTAGTGTTCATGTGCCTCATTCCGATTAATAGAATTTTAGAGTGTGTTAAACAGAGTGGATTTAGCTCCCACTGCATTTCCTCATGTCTGCACTCTCTGGATGGTACAGCTTGAAACATGATCCAGTGTGGCCTCTGTCTCCTCTGGGTATGATGTGTAAGGAGAAAAAGACTTTATTTTGCAGAAAGGGGTGGATGTCTAAGCAAGGTTGTGCTTAAATTAAAAGTAACCTATTTGAATATCAACTGCTCTTTTTAAAAACTATAATCTATAATGTTTTCTTTAATATTGAGGTTCTACATCTAATTCATATGTGCGTTTCCACATGCATACTATGAGCAGCTCTCTTTTCCCTTCATGCATCTTTGGGCATGTGTGGGATGCAACTTGAATGGATGAGATTCAAATCAGAGTTTGAAGGAAAATCAGGACATTTTAGCAAACAGTTTGGTCCTGCAGAGGAAGCCAGATGGGTGGATCCCCTGTTTTTGCTGAACTGTATGTGCACTGCCGGGTCAACAAGAAATGCTGGACAAAATATTTAAATTTACATCATGATCTATGTTTCTCTTGCTATTTGTGAGGTAAATGCAGCTTCCTTTCAGGCAGAAGTGACTGTTACATGTTAAAATGCTCACACAGCGGGATTATGTTCATGCTGTATTTTGGCAGAGACAGTGAATTCCATTCGCATTGCAGTCACTTTTCCCCCTTTCATCTGACTCAAGGCTATGTGGCTGAGGGAGTCTGTCTGCAGCTTAGATGGAGCAGCTCCTTGAGCAGCCATGCAGGCGGCATCCTCCTTGCTCTCCCAAACTTCATATATCTTCCCTATTCCTGGGGCAGGGAAATGGTCGTGCTGGAAGACATGATACAAAAAGTGTCATCACCTGAAATGCTTGCGATGTCTGATATTGTGATACACTTTGTGTTGAGGTTTTTGTGTTGTGCTTCTCTTTACATGTTACTGCTTGGTGTAAGGTGTGGTGATTGAGTAAAGGATAACTCCAGATTACAAAAGGATATCAAAGACTATTTGTCTTTCTGACTGATGTGCTTTGGGTGCTGCTGGGTGGGGAGTTTACTATCCAAAGAAAAAAGGACCTATGGGACTGTAGCGTTATTGTGTATCTGCTTACTGAAAGTCAAGAACTACAGCCCTGACATTGTTCAATACTGTGCTTGTTGTGCTAACCTGGCTTACTTGGAAGCCAGCCTAGCTCAGCTAATGAAATGTCTGCTTTTTACCGAATTCAGTACAGACTTGCCCTGTAGTGCTGGCATAGGATTCCCTTCCGAGTAATGGGAACCGATTTTATTACAGACTTGTGCTATTGAGCACCTGCTGGAGGCTGTCTGTGGGCAGATATAATTTTTCTTACAAAAGGTTCACGACCGCCAAGAAACAAAGCACTAATGCCAGCCTTCCAGAGCATGCAGGGATGGAGGAGCAAGCCGGGAGGCAGCCGGCGGTGCCCGGCCTGCAGGCGGCCCCGGGAGGCGGCCGAGGCTCGCTGCCCGCCCCGGGTGGGGCTGGCCCGGCCCCCGGCTGAGGCAAGAGCGGAGCGGGACCTCCTCCCTGTCCGCTCCTGCCTCGCTCCTGCCTCGCTCGGCGCTCCCAGTGGCTCTCGGTGGAGGTGAGGGGCACGGGCAGCCGGAGCGGGGCTGTCCCTCGTTGTCCCTCGCTGTCCCTCACTGTTATTTCTCTCTTTGCAGACTCGGACTCGGCCCCACCCGGAGGATCCCAGAGATGGCGAAGGTGAGGAAAGCGGCGGCTCCGGGAGGACACGGCCGGTGCCCGGCCGCTCCCGGGGACATCCTCGTATTATCCTTCTCCTTACTTTCACTCCACACCGATTTCTTTTCGGGCTCCCTTAAACCAGCCCATCCCCAAGCCCGGGCGAACGCGGACGGGAGGGGGACGGATCATGTGAGAAACGCGTCAGGCACAACTTTATTTTTTTTATTTTTTTTTCCCCTCCAGTTTCCACTAATTTGGCCAAGTTTTCGGTACTCTGTGTTTATATTGCGCATGGGTGGAGGCTCCTTCCACTGAAAGGAAGGAGAAAAAAAATTACGCCGTGGCAGTGCCTGGTGGAGGGCTCGGTATTTCCATTCCCAGTTTTCTCATAGCTAACATGAATATTTCTGAGAGCCCTGGACCTATCGTGCATTTCTTCGTTTGGGGAATTTTTCTTTGCAGCCCTTTGGTTGCTGTGGTTTGAGCCTGGATGAAGGCGTGGAAAATGGGGCGGACTCCAGCATTTGTTTCCGTAGTTGCATCAAATGCATACACTCTGAAAAGTAAAATAGAAGTTCAGTGGCTTATTTGTAGGGTTTGTAATGGCTTTATGGGGTTTATACTGCTGTAGGAAGTGAAAGCAATCAAGGTCTATTAGGGCTTTCACAAAGGTCAGAGTAATTAGACTTAATGAGTGGAGTGAATAGTACTGTTTCAATACCCTTGTGAATATTTACTCATGTTATTTACTCTGGATTTCGTTTTAAAAGAAGGAAAGGAAACTTATTTTAAAGAGAAGTTTTTAATAGTATTTTTCTAAATTCTTGAAGTTGTGTTTTGGGTTTTTATTTTGAGAGACAAAGAAGGGATTTTTCGTTCTCTAAACATCAGGCCTGGATTGTAGGATGCATGTTAGGAGAACAGGAGGCCTTACCCATGCCAATGCAGGGCACCAGAGGGATATACTTGGACAGTAAGACTTTTATTATAGTATATGTTGGTTTGCTTATAGGCTTAAGGGTAACTTCCTGTTAGTAAAAGCATGGAAATTTACAATATTCTTGTCTGTTTCACAGAGACAAACTTTAATTCATCTTCTTAGCAGGAGTATTTCATTCTTCTCTAGTGCAAACCATTTACTCTTGGCTTCAAGTAGTAAATTTTCTACTACCTAAGGTTACACTTGGGGATGGTTTTTTGTCTGTGGTGGGTGATGGTAGATGGAAGTCATTGGAACAATGAAGGGTTTTATTAGAGAGGCCTTGTTCTCCAGTTTCCACTTTCAGAGGGCTACTTTCCACGTAAGCAGTATTCTTTGCCTGTGCAGTTAAGCAGCCATGAAACACTGGGAGTGTTAAAGTGTTGTAGCCTGTAACTCATTTTATGAAAATCAAAAAAGCGAAGCTGAAGAAGAAATTCTGCTTCTCGTGACAGCTGTCTGTTCTATATGTTGCATTATGAAATGAAGGTAAGAGTGAGAATCCCCATGAAATGTTGAGAGTCAATTGACAAACTCCTTGTGTACAATTAAAGCTTCAGAGTTCACAAAGACTGCACAGCACCATGTACTGGAGTCCAGTTTAGCCTAGGTACATCACTGAAGAATGAAACCTTTGAAGAATGTAAATTATATTTGGAGTCTTGGTCACTGAAGTACCTGTCCTTGCCCGGTTCTGGGAAGATTTTTTTTTTTTATCTTTGCCCAAAGGCCTGAGCAATTCTGTGTGTTCACTGTCCAGAACAGAAAGGTTCATTCATTTTGTAGGAAAACTACAGCAAGCTGTGTTGTGCTGCATAGGCTGGTCTCTCCCTGCCTGTGTTTATCTGTTTTCTTTGGGGGAGCACTGCTGCTCTGACAAGCTGCCCTTTCTGTCCCAGCTGTGTGTGCAGTGGTCTTTGTTCCTGCAGTGATGCACATCTCCTCCTGCTCAGTGAACAGGCTGGGAACTGCTGCCCTGTGCTTGCTGGCTCAGAGATCTGGAAAGAAAGAACAAGTGCTATGGACTGATCTGTTTTGGTCTGCTACTCCCAAGTTTTTTCCTGAATAAAACTTTGGGAGTATGTGGTGAGTCCATTTGTAAACTGCCAGGAAAGGATCACTTGCTGCTGGTGAAGGTGTGGCCGCTCTGTGCTATATCTGGAGTTCCTGTTCTGCCAATGTGCACCTGTGACTTGGAGCACAGGGATAGTATTGCCAGCTCCATAGTGCTCCAGAGGATTCTCTCATTCCAAAGTACAAACACTTCAGAGCTGGGCTCTGAGCAGCCCCCTCTGGCTCTTTTGAGGTTACTTGTGAGGATGGGTTTCTCAAATGTCTCTGTGTTGGTTCCTGCTTGCTCTTCTCCTTCTCTCCCATCCCCTCTTCCTTTTTTTTTTCCCCATCCCTCCTCCCTATCTTTGATATCTCCATGGCGTAGTGACTCAGAGTTCACCACAGATATTGTGTAATGGTTTTTTCTCAAGAGTTTAAATTTAGTGGGGCAGATGTGAGATAGTCTGCTGACCTGAGCTCACTCCTCCTGTTTAAGCAGACGATCTGAAGCCCTGTTAAACTTGGAGATGTTTTGCAGACATGTCTTTATAGTTCTGCATTTGCATCGGCTCTGTATCCATCCATCCATTCACAATGTCATGTGCACTGTACTGCCCTTGAAATGTCAGGAAGTAACTGCATATTTCTTGTGTCATGTTGCTTTTACAGCACAGTTTGAACTGACATCTCTGTGTGGGCTTCAATGGCTGTGAAGGCTTTCAGGTCAGCAGTGAACACTGTGTTGTGTTTATCTGCAAGATGGTTCTTGTGTAAGACATCTTGCAGCAGTCTGTCATTTATTCTAGCACATGACCTTCTGGGCTCTCCTCTGTCTGCTGGAAATAGCATACCTTCTCTCTTTGCTGGTAAATATTTTGTTTCCATTTCCAATCTTTCCACCTCACAGTTTTCTGTGCCATCTTGTAAACAAATGGCTGCTTTAAAAAGACAAAAAAAGTCTCAGCACCTTCTTTGCACTAAATACAGGGTTTTCCAGCAGCAAATTTTTGAGACACTGCTTCTGTTGCTGCAGAAAAAGAGTGGCTCTTCATCTGTGGACTCTGACTGAGAAGAAGTTGCTGTATGTGGTGCAGAGCCATGGTAGTGGGAAAGGAGCCTCAATCAGTTCAAGTGTGGTCTGTTGTTTGCTGATATCAATGCTCTATGTTTAACAGTGGCTAAACACAGGGGCTTGTGTGCAGGAAATATTTTGTGTCTTGGTGAGGAAAATGAAAAGGAACCTCGTTAAGCGGCTATTGTTACTGTTGCCAGGATATGTGGTGGTATTAGTTTGTGATGCTAAATTGTCTCTTGGGAGACATTCAATTTGAGGTGCTGATTAGAAACATTTCACCTGATGAGGTTTTATCTTCTCCTGGACACCTTTGCTAGCATAGAATTGGACAAAAGTAGCAGAGAATGTGAGGTTCCTCAGTTGGAGAGACATAAATTCTAAAGGAATATTATCTCTTGCTTTGTAGTATTTTTATTTTTTTTTTCATTTTCATTTTCCCGCTCTGCCTTTTCATGCTAATTTTTTGTTTCTAGGAGTTTCATTGGTCTCATTGGAAAGTGTCTGGAGAAAATGAAAGCCACTGTTTATTTCTAGTGTGTAATCACAAATTTCACTTGCACTACAGATGACTGCTTAACAACCACTGTATTGGAGAATGTAGACAGAAAACAATGTGTGTAGGTTTGGGGTGTTGTAATCTTGTGATACACTTTGTGTTGAGGATCTGTGTTGTGCTTCTCTTTATATTTTACTGCCTGATGTAAGGTGTGATGATTGATACAAATCCTTTTTCTAATCTGGAGTTATCCTTTACTCAAAGACTATTTGTCTTTTTCATTGATGTGCTTTGGGTGCTACTGGGTGGGGTGTTTACTATCCAAAGAAAAAAGGACCTATGAGACTGTAGTGTTATTGTGTATCTGCTTACTTAAACGGCAAGGAATGTTTCTAGTCATACTAAAGAGAAGTTTTCTTTCATAGAGGTAAATAAATAATGTAGTTTATCAGGTTCATAGCTCCTGTTTCACATCTGCTGTGACAGCAAGTTTGGGTCAGGCTGTGATGGTGGTTGAGAAGAGGTGCTGCCCTGTCTTTATGTGGCCAAAATGTGCCATGTTTGGGAAGGAGACAGCTCTTCCCTCCATGGGCTGAGTATCTTACTGCAGCAGAGCTTTCTGCTCTTGTCCGTGTATTTCAAATGAGAAATCTGGACTGCAATAACTAAAAGGGCACTTCTGAGTAGTGGGGTGTTTCAGATGGATTTGTGGTTGTTCAAAACAGTGTGCCTGAGTATTCCCTGCTGCACCCCAATTGTCAGGCCACACTGTAGTGCCCTAAAAAGCACTTGGTTAAGTAGGGCTCTGATGTGAAGTCAGGGATGGCTTCACCCTTTCCCAGTATTAGGCCAACTATTGGGAGTGTCACATCTGCCCACATGTGGCTCCTAAAGGCAGGTGCAGCTCAGGTTCTGATGGAGGGTGGTGGTGGCAGGTGGGGAGCCAAAATCCACTGAGTGCCAAAGGGGAATGCCTGGAATGCAAACGGTGCTCAGACATCAAGAAGTCTTTTAGGCTCCAGTTGCACCAGGAGATTTTCAGGAGCTGTTCATCAAGCTTAGTGCCTGTTCAGGCTTTCTGTGCAGTGCTTTGGAATAGAGAGTTTTGGAGGATTCCTGTCAGTTAACAAAAATGAGAAGGGCAATGCAGAGAGATTTCGTTTGGCATTTAGTGTTCCCACATGCTTTGTCTATAACAGCCACATAGGAATGCTGGGCTGTTGCCACAAGACTTAGGAATCGTGAAGGGGAATTCCATTTCCTTAGAACAAGATAAGCAGAAAAAAGCAAAAGATCAATATCTGCTTCCTCTGAGATTTGTTGACATTGGTAATTTCCAAAGGAAAAGGTACTTCTGTAATGTTAATTATGTTGAGATGATATGGAACAAAAATAAAATAACCCCACTCTAGGTGGAGTGGTAGTAAGGGGGAAGGAGGGAAAGGCTTTTCAGTCTTTATCTGTTTTACCAAATTAAATTCAAGTTTTAAGTTTAAGTTTTTAAGTTTTTAAGTTCTCAATTTAAGTTTGTAAAAGTGTGGGGCAGTTTCTGGTTACTGCTTCACCGTGAGCCTGGGAGAATTAGCTAGGAAGATGACAATAAATACATTTGAAGTACTACCTAAAAAAATTGCTTATAATGGGACAAGCAGAGTGTTCCAGTGGGATTGTCACACCTCTGAGTTATTCTGGCTATTGGAAACCATCTCCCAAAAAGAGATTTGTTGTTGCCATTAAACCCTGTGATGCTTTTGTTCTGATCTGTCAGAATATGTGAGAAATGAACCTGACTGCTGGCTGCTGTGGGAGCCGTGGGGAGTCTCTGCTGGCAGGAGCACTGGGGCAGTTTCTGGTTACTGCTCTTTTCTCCCTGCCCTTCTGGCTGACCTGTCTCTGATGAGTGCGTTGACTGGAGACCAAAGCACAGAGTGGCTGAAATTCCTAACTCCAGGGAAGGCCAGATGGCTGTGCTGCCTCTGGAGTCATCTGGTGCCAGTCTCAGTAGGTGTCTTGGCACTTGCCGTCGTGCTCTTTCTTGAGAGTGCAAAAATGCCCTGCCTGTTCTGATTGTTATGTTTTTACGACAATACTTAAAGGAAATTTCCCGTCTTCAGCTGTTGGAAACACCTTCCTGTTCCCCAAACCCAGCTGTTTCCCCTTTTGGCCACTTCCATAGTTAATAAATTAACTACTGTTCTAAACACATATAGGTTCTTGAACTATCCTGTTTAAATAAAGGCAAAATTGTTCCACAAGGATGATGAATATCCTTTTGTGTTTAATCCAAAGAGAAATTCCCTCAGGAGCCATGTTCCATGGAAACCTAGTGGTATTCTTTTTGTGTTTGGACAAACTGATGTCTTATCCTTATGTTTGAACTGTTTTGGGTTTTTTTTAGCTGCAAACTAATGTAGCTGAATCACTTTTTAAGAAGTTGCTCATGTCAAAAGCACTATGATAAAAATTGAAAAGTTCAGTGGATCTCATTTGCAGGGTGGTGGAAAAAATCAGTGTGATACTGCTTGAGAGTTCCAGCAGGGTTTTCATGAGAAGTTCGTATTTCCATATGTATCTTTGTGCCGTTTGCATAGCATACATGATTTGTGCAATTAATTTTTCAAATTACTTTAGCAAATGATAAATTCTTAGTAATTTCCCTGCATTCAGGTTCCAGTGTTGGAGATAACAGTAGTTTGGAGAATTGGTATGTAAATATACCCAAATTTAGCTGGTGCACTGCTAAGGAAAACCACAGTAGTGCCTCTGGAGTGAGCTGTGTTTAAACACCCACAGACTGCTCTTTAGCCAGACAACTCCAAGAAAAATACAGTCAGCCTTTGGATTGTGAATTCAAATGTAGCCTGAGCTCATGTATGATCTGAAAGATGGAATATTCTATTTCATGGCTTTTTCCCTCTCCCCCTGACCCCTTTCCCCCCACCAGTACACAAGAGGCACCGTGACAGCCTTCGCTCCTTTTGATGCCAGAGCTGATGCAGAAGCCCTTCGTAAGGCCATGAAGGGAATGGGTAAGGATAATTTCTATTTTACAAGAAAGAAAAGACTCTTCCTTCTTTGCAAACATTCTTTCTGATCTATTTTTTTTGTCTCAGTAGATGAGACTAGGGCGTGTGTCTACAAGCCATGGAATGACAGCCCCAGGACCGCACTGGTCTGGGTGTGTCCTGCACAGCTTTCAAGGATATTTATTTTTGGATTAGCATAAGGGAAAAAAGAAGGGGTTTATATATTCCCCATTAAGAAATGGATGCTCCACACACTCTTCTGGGCATACAAAATTTTACAGTGCAGTAGTTCTGGATTTACAGGGACAGCTGTGGAGAATTATAGCAGCATGTTAGGAACTCTGCATGGAAAGTCCACCGTAGCTTCCTGGGCCTGGAAGTGTGTGAGCACAGTGCAGTTACTGGGAGAAGGAATCTGAGCACACAGTGTGAATGCAGACTAAGAAGTGGTCTGTAAACCCATACTGTAGCTTTCTGCCCCAAAACTTCCCTGGGAAAACAAACCCTGGTTTGCTGCTTTCTCTGAAGCCTTTCTCTGTGGAAGAAAGGAGAAGGAAGGGATGTGTGATACATCTCAGCCTACAGGCAAACTCAGTAGGGATGGGAGGATGCTGGAAAGTTCTACCTTGCAAGCTTTGTCTATTAAATGGATAATAGCTCCCTGCTGCTGCCCTCTGGGGTGTCTGGGATTGTTGGACTGAGTTTTGCTGGGAGTTGGCAGTTTGGTGAGCCCAAAGGCAAGGCCTTTCTGTGGAATACAGATTGACTAAATGTTATAGCTGATGCTTGGAGCAGAGTCTGGATCACTGGAGCCCTGATGGAGAACAAACAACGTGTTAAGTCCTTCAGTCATGTTTTTGCACCAAACTTGGTGGCTCAGCTTGGGGTTTGGTGACATTTGTTATTTTAAATGCTCTTGCTGTTTGCCAGTAGGCTGTTGTTGTCAAAGCCTCTTTCACTGCCTTTTGAGTTTGTGCCACTGCAGTTTGTTTTTCAGAGTGGGTTTGTAACTTGTTGTCTTTCTAACTTCAGGGACTGATGAAGAAACTGTGCTGACTATCCTTGCCACCAGAAACAATGCTCAGCGTCAAGAAATAGCTTCTGCCTTTAAAACCTTATTTGGCAGGGTAAGAAGAAGAAAAAACACCTCTGGAAATGAGCTGCTTATGATGATTACTTTAAAATACGAGGCACATTCACCATATTCCCTTTAAAACATTCCATGCAAGAAAATCTACCTTTGCTTTTGTCTCCCCCTCTCCTCCACCCTGCCTTATCCTAAAAAAAAAAAATCACAATGTGTTTCAGGTTTTCCAAATGCCTGTTTATCCTTTTCTCCTGCCTTATTTGTTTCAGTTGAGGACCAATTAAAATGGAGAGGTGTCCTTTGTGTTTTTTGCTGTGTCTCCAGAGTCTTTCAGCTTGCAAACTTGCATGCCTCCTTTTAAAATGCTTAGTCCTTGTTCATTACAGCACTGTTTGTCCTGCACTAGGATCTTGTGGATGACCTGAAATCAGAACTTACTGGCAAGTTTGAAACCTTGATGGTGTCTCTGATGAGACCAGCATATATTTTTGATGCTCATGCACTGAAGCATGCCATCAAGGTAAGCGGAATTAATGTGTTACATGAAATGATTGGTGCTTTTGGTTGATTAAAAAAAAATTAGCCAAGTTGTGCTAACACCTGAAAATGTCATGGTTTTGGCTTTTTTATTTTAATAATTCAGAGGCAGTTTAGAAATCTACACAACCTAAAAATTGTTCCTTCTGGTTTAAATAGAATGAGTAGATGTGCAGTTGCTTTCACCTTCTTTTTGCTGTTCAATTTCAGTGCTGAACTCCAGAGGGGCTCTGGATTTTTCTGCTGTGGGCAGCCAAAGTTTTATATCTATACAGCTGTATGAAAATTAGTTCAGAGCATTTAATGGAAGTGTGGTGCTCTTTGTTTCTTCTTGACTATTATTTGAGCTACAGAGTGTTACCCCTGATGGATTGCAGTGCAAGTCCCAAATTGATGAGCTTGTGTAAACTGGTGTCCACCAAAATTGAGTAGGTATTGTCTGTAGTATTGAATGTGCTCTAAAAACTGCCTTCAGTAACACAGAGGGAATAATTGATGGCCC
Organism: Buphagus erythrorhynchus; assembly: GCA_013400855.1. NCBI lineage: Eukaryota > Metazoa > Chordata > Aves > Passeriformes > Sturnidae > Buphagus > Buphagus erythrorhynchus. Next base: position 26,835 of record VZTT01061973.1, read on the forward strand.
TGTCAGTGTTACCCTTCCATGTTTTCTCTTTAGCGAGTGCATTTAGTGCCTTTGTGGGCAGGCCAGGTAAACAAACAATTTACAACACGGATGTGTAGAAATTTCAGTGTCTCTTCCTTGTGCTCTTTTTTCCCACCTCTGTCACACCTTTGGAATTTCAGGAGTTCAATGTCCCTGGACTATTTACAGTATTGATCAAAATAGAGGACATTGAACTTGACTCTAGGGTGAGGTAGTGCTGTGTGGAATGACACTTCCACGTAAACTCCCAAGATCCTCAATGAGCAGCTGGTTAATGTGTAGGCTTTATCCAACTGTGCAAGCAAGTGCTCATGCACTTGTGACCCAGCAAATAGTCCCTCAAACAGAAAGTTCATTCCTGGAGGTTTTCTGTAATGCCTTTATGTACACTGGGGGAAGGGGAGATGGTACCTGACAGAGAAACTGATACAGGCCTTGTTGATTAATAAAAAAAAAATGTATTTCCAAACTCTTTTTATTGATTTAGGAGTCAAAGACTGACAGGGAGATGACAGAACAGATGGATGTAGGAGGGAAAGTAGAGATAGTGAAACAAGAGTGGTTTTATTCTTGTCACTTAGGGAAAAAAGGTATTAAACCCAAGAGCCTAGAATTTCAGAGAATGTCTGCAGAGGAAAGGCTGTCAGTACTGGCTGCAGTTCAGCAAAGGGGGGTAACAGTAAAGCAGATGTGATGGCAGGGACTTGAGTGCAAGATAACTCAGCTAAGAGCACTCACTCTGTGCTGAAGGCTGTCCCATCAATTTTCACTGCTGCTGCTTGGATTAGAGCAAGTGTAACTGTGCCTGCCTCCCTTGCTGAGTAGGCATGTTCATGAAACAAACTGCATTTTGGAAATAGTTGTCTGTAACCTGGCAGATTTGTATTCTGGATACTTTTGTGTGCAGTTGCATATCTTTGTATGTGTTTAGTATTCAGTGTTTTCCTTACAGGAAAGGTTGTAAATAACATGCTGAAGCAAAAAATGCTCAGTATTGCATTTCAGTGTTGCTTTTGTGAAATGACTTCTTTGTATGTGTAAAGAGCAGTGGATTATTCTTGGAAACAAAGTAGGCTTAGATTTGTGGATACAAGATACTGGCCTGGCTT
>VZTT01061973.1:28039-43313 GCA_013400855.1 Buphagus erythrorhynchus
TACAAGATACTGGCCTGGCTTTTGTAAGTTTTATCCTTGTAAAAGTGGAAGAGTGGCTGTTGTTTCTGCTGTCACTAATAACTGCAGAATTGCTGGAACTGTCTGGGCTAACAATTCTGCTGTCCAGTGTGTTTGCAGTGGAAGAAGGGGTTTGTTTAACAGCACAGTTGACAGCAGGGTGCAGATCTGTGCTGGGTGGCTCTGTGCTTGTCTGTGTCCTGGCTGGTGACAGACACTGCATGAATGAGAGCTAAGAGCAAACTCACTCCATTCACTTCTCTGGATGTCCTAGATTGTAATAGCAAAGAACTGAGGCACACCTGGCTGTGCTTGGGCATGGAAGGGCCCATCTGAATCCTGCAGCACTGGACTTTTATAAATTGTTGGGTTGGTTTTGAAAACAATCAAGACAGAACTGGGAGAAATTCTCCTCAAAACCCCCAGAGTATATCAGAAAGAAGAACTTTTTTTAGTTTATTTGGTCCAAATGTATAAGTTTATGCTTGGTTTTGATTGTCATTTTGTTATTCCAACAACTGATTCATATTTCCATCCCTGCAGGGAGCAGGAACCAATGAGAAAGTGTTGACTGAAATTCTTGCCTCCAGAACACCTGCAGAATTGCAGAATATTAAACAAGTTTATCAGCAAGGTAATTTTCTGTATAAAATAAGGATCTCTGTTCAGTTCCCTTAATATGATTTTAACTCGTCTTTCAGATAAGGTCTATCTCTGAACTGATGGATGTGTCCAATAAGAGGGAGTTCCTTCTGCTGTGCTGCAAAACTTCCTATTGAAAGGGACAAGAATTTGAATTGTAAATTGAAATAGTTTTTAATTCAGGGTTGTGACTGCAGGTTGTGGTTCCTTGTGCCTTATAGTTAGAATTCTTTCAAAAGCATTTCTTTCCTCCACCTATTATTTTCATCCCTTTGACTGAAAGGCAATTTTCAGTAATTGGAAACAAGAAAACTGATATCATATAAAAAAAACAGAAGTGATTTTTCCCCCTACCTTTTGTTCTATGTTGTATTCAAGTGCACTTGTGCTAAAGCAGATGCAGCTTTTGGCTGTCCACAGGAGTAGATTTCTTTTAGTTCTATGCAGATTCCTACCACACAAGAAATTCTCACATTTTAACAAATTTTGAGCCCAAACACAGTCCCCAGGGGCAAAATTTATTAGTAACAGACTTTTCTGGGCTCATGGTTTTTGTACAGTGAGACTGCCATATTTTAGCATTACTCCATGTCTGTATCCTCTTTAGTTCCTTAAGGAGCTGAATCCAGGCATGTCAATTTGTACTTCAAAATATTGTGAGTAATCTGTTCCTGACATGAAATGTGAGGTGCTGTATTTTACTCTTTTAGAGTAGTGTTGTGTTGTAAGTGAAAGCAGAATATGTCCTGAGTGTTAAAGATGTTTCTGATAGATGATTCTACAAATTGTGAGTCAAGTGAACTTTTTGCCTTTCCTTACCTTCCCTTCAAAATAGCGAGGGAAGCCTGGTGAGTGGTGAGTCATGTTGCTCTTTTGCAGAGTATGAAGCCAACCTGGAGGATAAGATCACAGGAGAAACATCAGGCCATTTCCAGAGGCTGCTGGTGGTGCTGCTGCAGGTCAGTGTCCTATTGTGTGATGACTTTGACTTGTAAGTGCACTCATCACTTTGTGCTTGCTAAGCTGGGTTCTGGATGGGCCCAGTGCTGGGCAGGATTGGTTCTGGAGCTGGGTCACTTCCTCTGACATGCAGGCTCAGCCTTGGGCTCTCTTCTGAGTCATTTCCATATCACTGAACCAAAAAAACTTTTGTGATGTCCATGGGTGTAGCAAGTGCTGCTCTATGGGGTTTTGAGGGCAAAATGGGAAGAGGACACTTATTTCATACAGGCACATGCAGGGGAAAAAGGAAAAACAAGGTGGTTTTGGGGAAGATGCATTAGGGATGACTTCTCACAGTAACTTACAGGCTCAATGCAACAGATAAATGTTTTTTGACTTGTAATTCTTCAGTTTAACAACTTCTGAATTTCTGTTTAGGCGAACAGAGATCCTGATGTCGGAGTTGATGAGGCTCTTGTTGAGCAGGATGCTCAGGTGGGTGACTGTCTTAGGGTTTGGGGTATTTCTACAATTTATCTCACTAAGATGGTGTACAGCTAGAACTCAAATGTGAAAGAGTGATAAGTGAGCTTCTCTGTATTTTTTCATGTTTTGATGTACTTTTGTATGTTCTGGACAAGAGAAGTGTCAAAACATGAAATAATGGGATCAAAATTTTTGGCACTTTCGCCTCTCAGTTTTGCTTATTACTTAATGTGGGGCCTGAATGAAACAGTAAGTAGATCATTAGAAGAGAGGCTGAGGCTTGGGGATGCTGAGGGATTCACTGCTGGAGAACTCCGATGTTAACAGTTCATTCCTTAGTACCTGACGTGGACTTCTCTGAACTTAATCCCTTGTCCATGACTGCTCCCTAACCCTGTGCTCTGGATGGAAAGGAGTGGCAGCAGTTAATTGGTGTCCTTGACAGTCTCTTGTTGGGCCTTTTTTGAAGCGAATGNAATTGGTGTCCTTGCCAGTCTCTTGTTGGGTGCCTTTTGCTTTGTTGAAGTGATGGTCAATATTTCAGCAATTTGGTTACAATTCGTTTAATACATGTTTCTTCTCAGTTATTTCAGACAACTCTGCATGAGACATTTTTCTCTCATAAATTGAGATGAAAGAAATACAGGGTTGTTCAATATGACGTGAAGTAAACACAGAATATCAGATCAAGAAAACCTTCTCCTAACAGCAAGATGGAGAGACAGACTGGCAAAATGTATTTTGCTGGCAGAGGCCTATCCTTTGTCACTTAAATTCAGTTGTTCTGCTGTTAAAGTTAATTTCATGTGAAAATTGCAGCTGGAAAATTAGAGGGGCAAGCGTTAGGATTGTCAGCTAGATTGTTCCATGAAATTTTCAGTCTTGCTTTTAGCTGGGCCTGTGTAATTGAGGAGACACATGAAGCAGTGGCCCTGGTAGGTAGATAGATTCCTTTTGGCCCCTTTAATTGTGTTTAAATGAGCAGCTAAATTTAAGAGGCACCAAACCCAGCTGTTGAAAAGGTCCTGGTTTCCCAAAGAGTCTCTGTGGTTTGCTGCATAGATTTAGCTTGAGCTGGGGTCTTGAGTCAATGGACTTTCCATTCACCACCCAACACAGCTGGAACAGATTCAGTCACTTTCTAATTGCTATTGCCAGGTACAGATGGTCAGAACTGAGGTACATGACTGTGCAGATGTTGGGAGAATTTTTGACTTCTCAATGTTTTTCTCAACTCATATATTCTGGGAAGGACTTGATACATTATTTTGCTCAGTGGTGATTTTTAATTTTTTTTGTGTCTACGATTACTAAATATTAATTCAAAGAATTGTGAGACTTTTATGAGAATGCCTGAAAGAGAAAGTCTGACTTTCTGGCAAAGATTTTGTGACTATCACTTCTCACTTCTGTAAAGTTACACAGTTGGGGTATGTTTTGTGTATTGCCCTCTGCTTCAAAAGGTAAAAACTTAAAGCTGACATAAAGTGCTGTTTACTACTTCTAGTATCTCTAAATAAATCTTTTGCTGGTTTCTAAGTTCTGTACTGGGACTTCTCATTTGCTACTGGATGGAGAGTGCTGGTATTCATTTGGAGGGCTTAGCATATATTATTTGTAATAAATATCTTTGCAGTGAGTGTCTTGAGAGCTTTTTCCTCTCTACCTTTTTTATTCTGTACCATTAATATTAAAATGAGCGTATATACTACAATATGTACAACCGTTCTCCTTACAGAATGTATAGCACACAATTTGGAAAAAGGCCAAGTTTTCTGACTGTCAGGAGAAAGAACTTGTTTCATTTTCCAAATTTCTTTTTCTTTCTCCTTTTCTCTCAGCTCTTGCTCATTCCAGCTTGAAGTGCTTTACCTTTCTGGTGCTGAAAATGCACCTAGGTCTTTGTCTGCTTCAAAACCAAACTTGCCTAAAAAGCCACGAATGTGCTAAAATCACGATTAAAATCTGGTTTCAAACAACTAAGAATTTATCAGCCCACAAATCCTTCTGAGAGCTTCTAGATCCATCTTCCCCTCCTCCTTGGAAAACTTCCTCCTGGGCCTAGTTGATATGGTCCTGCTGTTGAAGAGCCACCATGTAACAAATTTTTGCTACTCTGAAAAAGGGAAGGGAAAAAAGGGCAGAAAAGGCAGTAGAGTGAGTAGGTTTTATCTGCTCTATTATCAGTTTCAGGAAACTTCAGGCTTATGAAGAGGACTATGCACTGTCAGTTTCAGGGCCTGAAGCTGCATTATTCATGGAAATACCTTTACAGTCAATTTGAGATTTTTTCATTTATTTCTAAGATGAGTTCAGTACCTGACAATTTTATTTCATTTTTTTTTCCTCCAGCTATAGCTTATTAGTAAATTTAATGCTCCTTAGAGTGAGACAAATAAAGCTTTTCAACAGGATCCATGGACACAAAAGAAATGCTGGTGTTTTGATCTCTTGAATTCCTAACAGGTTTTGTTCAGAGCTGGGGAGCTGAAATGGGGAACGGATGAAGAAAAGTTCATCACTATCTTGGGAACTCGCAGCGTTTCCCACTTGAGGAGGGGCAAGTGGAGAGATTTATGAGAGTCNNNNAATGAGAGCCTGAAAGCTTCTGCCTGAAATCCAGCCTGGAAAAGCTCAGCCCATACAAGGTGCCTACTTTAATGAGCTGATAAAAGAGGGACAGCACCTTTTCCCCTGCTCCTTGTCCATCCATAAGTCTCTTTTACCAGTCTGTTTAGGCTATTGAGAATAATGCACTGGGCTGTCCCTTCCAGGTGCAGGGAGGGGCTATACAGGGGGCATCTGATGGGGAATTGGTGCTCAGAGCAGGACAGTGAGTGGCCAGTAGCACCTGAACTGTGGGTAATGACACACAGGTGGCACTGTCCTGAACTGAGGGGCACTGGCAGCAATGTTGGCTGTTCCCTGACGGAGCACACTTTGTTTTGCAGTGTTTGACAAGTACATGACCATTTCCGGCTTCCAGATTGAGGAGACCATTGACCGGGAGACCTCTGGTGATTTGGAGAAGCTGCTTCTGGCAGTGGGTAATTTATTCCTAACATGTCTGGCACTAGGCTGCCTTTGCTTACTGCCAGGCCTCCTTAAATTGCTAAAAGTTGTCATAGAGACTGGCATGAAAACAGGGTTTCTTTAGGAAGGTAATCAATCACCTGGGATCTATTTTTACATCTAGAGAAGAGGTGGTGAACTGCATTGTTTGGTCACGTGCTCCTCTGCCAGAGCTGAGACCAAACTGTGCCTTCATCTTATTCCTGGCAGCTTATCTAGCACAGTGTTGTTGAGTTCAATTACTAAAGTCTCTCTGGTATCAGAAATAAAAGTTTGTTCTAAATCCCAGAACCCAAAGAGTTGTAACAGAGGAACAGATCAGGTGACCCCACTGGAGAGAATAACCCAGAGACACAAGCCTTGTCTTGGCAGTCAAAGATTGCCCTGTATTTAATAGCAGTCAATAATTCAGTCATTTGGCTTTCTGCAGTGAAATGTGTCCGAAGCGTGCCTGCCTATTTTGCTGAGACCCTGTATTATTCCATGAAGGTATGTAAATGTTTTCCCTACCTCACTTTCCATCTCCTCCAGCTACAATTCCTCTCCCTTTAGCTTGTTCTTAATTTCTTCTGCCACTGTAAATGCTGACAGGATACTGTATCAGTAAGTATCTGCAAAAGGTTCAGGGAGTGCAGGGCTGGGATGGGATGCAAACAATTCGGAGAGTTTCCTCGGAGTTCCTCGTAGAACCATAGAGGTTTTACAGTCATCAACTGTTTTGTGATTTGGTGTTATTACACTGGAAAATGTCTGGCAAGATCCTCTGGGTGCTTCCAACTGATTAAACTGCAGTGTCTTTAGCTGGTGGATGTACTGAGAAAGGAAAGAATTGTAAATTGTGCCAATTTGAGTGCTGTTTGATTTGGAGGTGAGTTTTTAGACTGAGGGCATTGGGTAGCTTTGAAACACATTTTGGTTACTATCCATCCTGTTTTGAGAAGCACAAGAAACTCAGCAGAGAAAAGGAAAGGCTTTAACAGCTGCAAAAGATTACACACAGGAATTGCATTAGCAGTGCATCCATGTTTCTGTTGGCTTTACCTTCTCTTGGATGGGAAGAGAAAAGCAGGGAAAGCTGCAATTTTTGATTCCCAGTGGGTAATATTAATTAAACCAGAGGCAGGTAGTCTGTTTTCAGGCAAGTTATCAGCTTCCTTAAGGAATTCCTCCCTTCTCCTTGCTGGAGAGCCGTGAAGTATATTTGTCAGAAGATGAGGTGAACAGCTTGAGAATTAGTAATGAGACACAAAATGATAGCTTAATTTTTACAAGTCCTTTACTGCTCTTATAGATGGCAATGTAGAATAAGGTTCAGGTGGAAAATACGAAGTATTGTACCAGTAGGCTGAGCTATCTGAGGAGGATTACTTTTTCTTAATTATTAATTTTTATTTTTTAAAGAATGCAATTTTCCTGTAGGCTTTAGGTTCTTATACACTTCTGAGATTCCCCACATTTTTTTAAAATGTAAATAAAAATCATTAAAAACTTTAGATAGGAAAGCTTTTTGTCAATTGTTACTTTAACAGAAGAGTTTGTGCTTCTAATTTGTCAGTTTGGCATGACAAGGTTCTACACTGAGCAGAATTTACTTTCATGATTCGGTGGGGCAGAGCTTGGCTTTTATTCCTCAGAAACCACCGGACTCACAGCATAACTTTTGAGCAGCTTTAGGGCATTTTTAGGTGTAATCCAAGAATATTGCACCCAGAAGGAGTGAGTGGCCCTGGACATTAGGCTGAAGATGACCGTGGGGGCTCTGCCAAGTCCTTCCCTGAGGTGCATCTGCAGGTCAGCACGTGCAAGTTTGTATGGCTTCAGCTTGTGTGGAGTCTGCCTTGTCTGAGCAGAGGGGTCAGGGCTTGGTCTGCACAGGAACGTGAAATGTTTGAAGCACTGAAGATGATGAACAGAGTGGGGCATGTTTGTGTGGTTGGAAAAGGTTTGTGAAGTTTGCCCCCATAAGAAACAGCTGGAGAGCTCACGGGATGAGTTGCTCTGCTGTGTCCTGCTGTATGATGTTCCTTTGTACTGGTCACCCCTGGGACTGAGATACCCAGGTCCAGAACTGACTGCAGTTCTGCAGCCTCAGGGTGCACTGCAGGAGGATTTACCCATGGTTCTGATTGTTGTGAGCAGCTGTGCTGCTGGGTAAGCTTGGAACTGGGGTCTTTTAAATTTATGTGACCATTCACAGTTGAAGCCTGAGATGAAACGTGAAATAAGGGGCCTGAGCATCTGGCACTTGATAGAGGTCCAGGGATTAGAGCACCCTTCATGGTGAGCCCTCTGTTCTCCACATATCAGTGTGAATGTCTCATGATACTGTCCCAGATATTCTCTGTTTTGGAGCTGAACTGTAATGCAGGAGTGTTTTGAGATGCCACTTGTTGCTTTCATGTTGTACCATAGTTGTTTGTGTTTCGTTTTGTTGCAGCATGTGTCCAGAACAAGCTCCTATTTGCAAGTTGTTTGGTCTTTTCTCTTTAGGGGGCTGGCACTGATGATGACACCCTGATCAGAGTCATGGTTTCAAGAAGTGAAGTTGATCTGCTGGATATTAGACGAGAATTCAGAAAGAATTTTGCTAAATCATTGTATCAGATGATTCAGGTAAAATTACTGTTCTGTTCTCAGGGAATGCAGGGGTGATTGAGATGTCACTGCTTTCACTGTTGTTTTTCTTGGCAGAGGGAGGGTGTGGGTAGAGCTGGGTGACCTGGGCTCTGAGACTGTTGAGTTCCTCTGCAATTTTGACATGGCGTTGTTTAAGTGGGAGACACTTCCTATGAAAAAATATTTCCTTCCAGTGTTCACTAGGTTTTCTGAAGTTACAATTACTCATACACCATTTTTAGCTACTGCATCATTTCCTTGTTCTTGTCTGGGTTCCTTATTGTGCAGTGCTTCAGAGAGGGTGCTGGCTCCAGAGAAATAACATGGATGGGGAGTCTGAATTATCATGAGGCTGAAGTTTAAGTCTTGGGTTGTGGTGTGGAACCCTTTGCAACATTTCCAAGTGGAAAGGATTTCACTGTGGAACCACTCTGAGTCATAATTTCTTTTGAGTGGATGGGAAGGAGCCAGCAACAAATCTGGAGCCAGCTGTTGCTGCAAAGCTAAGCCAAAAGGCTGCTTTTTTTCTATTGTCATTCGTGACATTATGCTCCCTTAACTAGGTTGGGTGGAGTTGCTTTTTGGCACTGCTTGTCAGGCCCATCCGGGTTTTGTATCAGTGCTCCCATTGATTACAGGGAGCAGAGCTGGCCCCTTTCTAGGCAGTGGCAGGTGCACTTTGCCCATGTGTTGCTTTTGGTGCTGCTCTGGGCTTCTCCTTTGGCCTTTCCTCTGCAGACAAATGCATCTATTGTGCAACGGACAGCTCTGTTTTCTAGTAAAGCTTTTGGAGGTTTTTTGTCTCTGGCAGTCCATCTGTGTACATACAGCTCTCATGTAAGAGGCAGAGAATTTCCTTATGTCATTCCTGAGCAGAGAGTCATCCTGTGGATTTCCTGTGGGTGGGATCCATGAGTTACCATGCTGGGGCCCTCCTGGCAGCTGCCCTGGTGACTCACGGTGCTGCTGTGCTGCATTGACAGAAAGACACGTCCGGGGACTACAGGAAAGCGCTGCTGCTCCTCTGCGGCGGAGACGATGACTGAGGACACGCAGCCCTCGTTCTACCCCAGCTTTGCAGCCCTTCATTAGCATGTCTGCCTTGAGGTTTTGTATCTTAATGCTTTGTGGCTGCTTGAATTTATACTAGGATTGCACTTAGTAAAAAGGAGCGCATTGTTATCCCTCCTCTTCCCCATATCCCAACTTCCAGAAATTTCAAGTGCCTTCTGTGATCTGCGAGAGTCACCTTTGTGGAAGGTGGGTGCTGAGCACAGAACCCAGTTCTTTGCAGGTGTTTAGCTGAAATAGGAAAAAATCATAATGTATTTCACAATAAATTCAAGATAATATTTTTTTTGCTTTTATTCCTTACATTTCCACTGAATGTTAAGCTAGTTTTAACATGGCAAACAAGGTAATCATTTGTATGTAATATTGGAATGTATTTGCTGAGCATATTACAAGCAATCATTGGAAATCTAAAGGACCAATAAATTTTTTCCCTTCTCATCACAGTTGTATGTGGTTTTTAATTAATTTAATGTTTCTGATTTATTTTCCCTTTGGTAGGATTTTACTGCCTTGGGCTGTTGGTATATATTTCCTCCCATCATTGAGGTTTTGAAGTATCTGGTGTTTTGCAGCTCTCCATCTTCATGTCTAACCTAGGATAGGGGTATTGTGGTGATGCTGCTGTTCAGTATGGTTGGAAAACCAAAGTATTGGTGCTTGCTGGGCATTGCATTCTCATCTTGTGCTGCTTTGTGTTTTTCTTCTCCTCTAAAGCTGGGGCAGGGAAGGAAGGAGAGCTGCTGGGCAGGGCCAAAGTAGAGCAGATGTGCTGCGCTCTAGGACCAGTCAAGGATGCCTAGGATTGGAAGCAGGAGAAGAAGAGATGGGATCTGTTCTTCAGGGATCTTGGGAGAAAAGAGGATGGTTGCAGCATCCCTCCCCTCAGGTTATCAGGGAGCAGAGCACAGGCTGAGAGAAGCACCAGCCTGTTTTGTGGGCTTCCTTGAATTCTCTGCTTTGGTTCAGCATTTATGACTGGATCTGAAAATCAAATGGATGTGTGTGAAGGAGAATGAAGAGGCTTCTCTATCATGCCTTGGTAAGATCTAAACACCATGGCTCTAAACTTGGCTTATCAGTCAGTCACATACATCAGCTGCAGCAACTGCACATTTTAATAGTCCTGAAACTGATTCTTCACAGGTTAAGAGCTTTAAAGCTTTCAAGTTGAATAAATGTAAAGTCTTAATTTTTTACATTGTAATTCTGAATTAGTACTGTCGTGATCTCTTGCTACTAAGTGCTTTGTTTTCAGTGTAAAACACTTCTATTTTTCTTCTATGCAGAAGAAAAAATTATGTTGGGTTCAGATTGCTTTCTTGTCTTTCCTGAAATGAATTGTCAGTGTTTGTCAGTTTTGCTTTTCATGGAGCCTTTACAAATATGTTAGCAAGAAGTATTAAATTACAGCTACTCATCCTGGAATACATGGCTAGCTGCACACACTGTGAGATTGGCATGACCTTGGAAATACCTTGGGGTAACAGGAGGTTTTGGGGTTTTTTGGTGGGTTTTTTGGTTTGTTTGTTTTTTTTTTTTTTAATGATTTAATATTTGCCAAGGCAAAATCATGCACAAAAATCTTTATGGTACTAGTTTCTATTGCTTTAGAGATTAGACACTGTATTTAATTTTTCAACTTCCTTAAGTTTCAGGAAAGTACCATCTGATGTTTCCAAGTTGTCAGTTCTTTGGTAGATTTTTGGTTGACATGTGATGCTATTCCACCAGAGTCTGACCCTTGTAAAAACTCTGATGCTTATGATTTAAATGGAATGATCTAAATTACTTGCAGAATTTGTAAGTAGTGACTGACCAGGAGTTGTTAGGGATCAGTCATCTGTAGGAAGTTTTAAGATGCAAATGGACAAAAGCATTTGAATTTCCCTTTTGAAGTAATTGAACAGAGAAAACAAAGTCTGAGAACATTTGTTACTCTAAGAAGTCTAATTAATGTGTAAAGAAGTTAATTGAATTGCAATATTTGTAGTATTTACTGTGTAACATCCCTTTAGGAATACAAGATTTGGAATTTTCAGTGCAGTGCATTCCTGAGAGGGCTTTAAATTACAGCTACCAATGAATTAATTACTTCCTCTGTGGCATTAGTTAATCATTGGTGTGTTTGGCTTTTTTTCTCCATCTTGATTTTTAGTCATGACAATGTGTGTTAAATTCATTTTATCACTAGAAGTGTTGAGAAATCCAATCAATCTCTTTGCAAAGTCAGTTTGCAAAGATTTGAGCATGAGCACTAAAATCAGCCCTCTTTACTTATGAAGAATCTGTTTGAAAGCAAACTTCATTAAGTACAATATTGCTGGCTTTCCCTGAAGAGCTACTGTCCCTTCTTGCTTTGTTTCTTTTCCCTCCCACAGGAAAGTGTTTGGGGGCTCCTGTATTACTGCTAGAAGTATGATATTCTTTATTTGCTTTCATCACAGTGGATTTATCTTTGCAGTATTGAACACAGTGTATGGGGGAGAAGAAAATTATTAGTTTCTTTACCTGAGTTCCTTCAGTTTTTTGATGCATATCAACTTATTATTTTGTTTGGTTTAGATTAATTATAAATGCTATTCATATTGTTTCTTTATCCCACTTCAACTCCCTGACAGCTGGAATTGCTATGGGCATCCAGTTACTCAAATATGTGCTGAAAGCAGTAGTTTATGAACAAGGCAATGTTATGGATGAAAAGCCTAAGCAGTAACTCTGATTTAGTGTAGAATTAATCTAGAAGTCAGAGAACAGAGGAGTCATTACAGTGAGGAGTGGTGGGTCACAGCTTTTGTGGTGTGTGGGTATTTCTGGTATCTCTGGAAATGCCACTTGATAGCTTACCTGGAATAAGTACATGGAATGTGACTGAAGAGCACTTTGTAGGTAATTCACCTGCCCAGTGTCTGTAGCTCATCCTGACATTGCATTTCTGACTTGAAAATGGGAAGGCTTCACCTCTTTGTCTAAGTAAATCTTCTAGCATGTGGTCATTTAGTCCCTGTCCCAAAAAAGTGTCTGCAGAAACACTGAAACCTCATGGAGTGGCTGCACATAAACCACACAAGGCTACTTTTTTTGTTTTGTTTTGTTTTGGTTTTGGTTTTTTTTGGTTTGTTTTTGTTTGTTTGTTTTGTTTTGTTTTTTGTTAAACCTTTTTTCCTTCAGGAAGTGTTGCTATAATCAGCAAATGGAGCTAAGTGCAAAGCCTTGTTTCATCTTTTAGTGCCTGTAGTTACAGCTCCAATTCCTCTGGGTGTCAGTGGACTGAGTTGAATTCCCATTTCCTGAATGGGACAGGAGAGTGTCGTTTTCTCCAGGCTGTGCTATTTGCCGTGTGGGCAGGGGATGGTGCTGTTGTTCCAAGTAATCTCATTGATGCCGTGGTGGTGCTCAAATTCTCTCATTCTCTCTCGAATCACTTCCTGAATTGGTTTGGTTGTTTTTTTTTTTTTAAACCTTTTTTAGGTTGCTTTATCTGGTTTCCTTAACCTCAAGCATGAGTCAGACAATTGATTTTTTTTTTGTTATGTTTTCAGATTGTTTTAATGTAGTCTTGTGCCCACTATGAAATGAGAAAGCAGTGAACAAAATACTTTATTGGAAATAGAAGCTGGGTTTATGCACATGACATTTTTATTAACTCAACTGTGTGGAAAAGGACAGGAAAGATGATGTTTTGAATTTTTTTACTTTCAAACAGTTGTGGTAACAGAGGTGGCATTTATAGGATGTCATGACAGACTCTTAGAGCAGGAGAGGGGAAGGATGTTGTAAGACACAAATTAATCTGGGCTGCTACCACAAGAAAAAATGGCCAAAGAAGTCTTCCCTTGATATCTGTGGGAAATAGGCTCATAAATCCTCCTGGATCTTAGAGCATAGGTGAATAAAATTTCATCCACAGAATAATCTGATAGCTTTAACTTTTTGGCTACTTCTAGCCTTAATTTCAATAGGCAGCAGAATGGTATAACAAGGTCCAAATCTTGGTCATTCTTACACACATCTATGAAATGTCATGACCATGAGAGAATGTGAAGGAAGGAAATAGAGAGAAAAGCCAGCCTGTGTAGGTGATTATTCCCACACACTTCACAGTAAATGTGCTTTCCTCTTACCCTTCCTGTTCTCAAAGCCTCCTTCAATAACAGAAGGCTGCAGGTTGCATATAATGAGGCACAGTAGTATCTCTGAAATCCAATAAAAATGTCATTAGAAGTCTTACTCTGTATCAGTTGCTGAGTATTCATCACATGTTCTGTTCTTTCACACTGACTGCTTTGTCTTTGTATGCAGAAATATTAAATCAGGGAAGTTAGTCTGTGGGTGCCTCTGTAGCTTCGTTAACTACTTTACCTATTTCTGCTCACCCTTCTGCCATTTTACATTTACTTTCAGAAAATCTTCTGGTGGTAAGGATGACTGGAGGAAATTAAGAGGTGATAGATACTGACTGTGCTGGCACCACAGAGTGAATATGAATGGTAAAAAAAAAGGCCCATTCATTTTTGATGGGTTTCAGCAGTGGCAGCTTAGCAAGAGAACTGACTTTATACCGTGGCCATCCACTGCTCCTAACAAATTCAGTAAGGCAGTGTTTTGTCAGTGCTTGCACTTTATCATATTCACCATCTCAGCAGCTCTGCTTGCAGCACAGGCAGTCCCTCACTTGAAATGATCTGAGGGTGTTCCTTAATGGACACAGCCAAAATTTTCCATAGCAATGATACAGACATGGCTGACATGATCTGTGAAGGGATGAATGAGGCTGGGGTGTCTTAGTTTTGGGTTTTGGACTTTTTTTTACCCTGCACCCTCTCCCTTTTTCCTTCCTGCTTTATACTTAGATGTTACAACATTTTATAGATGCTGTTATCTGCAGGTAATCTGACTTGCTACTTCATGAGGAGTATACACAGTGATTCTCCCATGCAGCTGGGTATAAAGCATCTGTTAACCTTAAGGGCATAACAGAGCAACCACCTCTTAATGCCATTTACAGTGAGTAAAAATACATTGTGATCCATCCAAGGCATCCCCTGGCTAGAGGAAACAAAGCCCAGTCTAAATGATTGCCTAATTATTTAACCTGTTTATGTTGTGTTTTGCCCTGGCTCAGCACCTACTGTGTCACCTTCACTCCAGACTGATGTATCATCATGTGTATTTATTTGGAGCCTCTTTGTACTTGTTTCATCTGTCTTATCAGGCTCTTGTGTTGCAGATGAGGATCCAAGCAGGCATAGCTTGAGTGAACACTGAATTTGAACAAAAGATCACTTGTCACACTTTGCTTCAGTCCGTGTGCAGGTAGAGCCTGGATGTTATGGTGACCTATAGACTCTATATGTTGCCTAGAGTCTGAAAATGACTGGTGGGAAGGAAGGATGAGAGAAGACTACAAACTGATGAATGACTAGGGGAAGAGGAGTCGTCATTATTTACTGTTCTCAGACTAGAAGAAACAGAGAACCCCAGCAATATTTCCAGGTAGGAAGTCTAGAAGCAAAATGAAAGAAAAAAACTGTCACTACACGATTAAGTTAGAGAACTCGCTGTTATATGGCGCTGTGGAGATCATGGCTACAAATTAAACTTAGAAGCTAAGACATTCATGCAGAGGTCCGTGGGTAAGTTTTAAACTAGGTGTAGAGTGTAGCTCACACTGTTCCCAGCTGCTTTTCCCGGGAGCCAGCAGGACCCCTGTTTGTGAGAGATTCATGACTGTGACTGCTGGCAGCCATTATTGGATTAAATTGCCCAGCCTCTACCTGGGTGCCAGGTTTTATTTCCTCCCCCCTTACCTCCCTGACCAGCAGG
Organism: Buphagus erythrorhynchus; assembly: GCA_013400855.1. Lineage (NCBI taxonomy): Eukaryota > Metazoa > Chordata > Aves > Passeriformes > Sturnidae > Buphagus > Buphagus erythrorhynchus. The sequence continues at coordinate 42,713 of VZTT01061973.1, forward strand.
GTAGTTTGTCTTCCCCATGGCTGCCTGTTGAGTCACAGCAGGCAACTGCAAACTATTTAAAACTGCAAACTATTCCTGCAAGACTTTCTTTACACAAGAAAGTGCTGGTTTAGTCGGAAGGCTGCAAATTAATGGCCTCTTGGGACTGACCTTGATGAGTTTGACCTCAGCCAAAGAGAGCCGAAGCCATTCAGTGGAGAACAGTCTGTCAGGAGTGTTGTAGAGGTGACTGGTCCTGCCTTGGGGAGAGGAGAAGATGAGGCAGTGATTTTCAACCTGTTTTGGTTGAAGACTCACATAAATGGTTTTGAAAAACAAAACACAAATCAATGCAAATGAAGGAAAGCTTTGAAGATGCATCTATTCCTCCCTAATCTCCTTTAATTTTATTAATTTGCACAGGGTATATGTTGTGTGTGGAGGTGAACAAGACCTTTCTGGTAAATATTTGCAGTGGTTTGTGTGCCCAAGGAGTTTTGTTTTAAGCAGACTTCTGCCATTTTCTAGTCTTGGAAACAGTGGAGGAGGAGAGGTATCCCACCTCACTGCTCTCCAGGTTGTGCATGCCTGCAGCAAGGACAAACCGATGGACAGGCAGGAT